>JASANS010002457.1:40312-141745 GCA_030849605.1 Wallacemonas sp. 195SL | reverse complement strand
ATGCGATCCTCCAGATCCTTGATCTTCGCGGCGTTTGCATCGGGGTCCTCAGCACGCGCACGCAGGCGCGCCACCTCATCGGCGTGGAAGGTCGGGTCAGAGTCGATTGTGAGGAGTTCACGTGGCACACCAGCGTACTCGTCTTCCATGAACATATCCCGCTCCGTGTCCTTCAAGTTTGCTGCCATCTCATGAGCTCGGCTGTTTAGTTTCTCCTGCAGCTCCTTGATCGACGCAGGAGAGGCATGCGCCTCGTTGTTCAGTCCGCGGAGCTTGTTCTCCATCGTGTTGAATTCAGGGTCGGTGTTGAGAGGCAAGCACTCGAGGGGTACGCCTTCTGGCTCAGGATCGAGGTAAAACCGCTCCTTCTCGTGCATGGCACGAGCAAGTTCGTGCGCTCGGTTGTTGAGTTGGTTCTGATACGCAGCACCGGTAGCAGGGTCAGCGTTCCGTGCGCGACTGGCCTTTTTGTGGGCATCGAAATCGGAGGCAAACTGGGGGTCCTCAAGGACGTGTACATCGTCAAGAGGAATGCCTTCCGGGTTTTGATCAAGAAAGTCGAGGTTTTTATTGTTCAACTCCTGATCAGAAATCTGTTCGGCAAGTGCCCTGAGCTTTTCTTCCTGCTGCTTCACCTTGTAATGGTTACGCGGGTCGGCCTTCAAATTGTGACGCCTGAGTTCCTCGCCCATGTACTCGTCATGGTCGTCAAGAATCGGGTTAAGGGCTTCCAGGTCGAGATCGCGCAGGTACTGCGGACGGTCTTTGCCGATCAGCTCCTTCGCAAGCTCGTGGGCACGGGCGTTCATCGCATCCTGTAGCGACTTGAGATCACTCGGACTCGCATTAGGATCCTTTGAGAGTGCGCGCAGGTCGTCAAGCATGGACTGGAATTGTGGGTCCGCGTGCAGCGGCAGGTCCGAGAGAGGGATGCCTTCTGGCATAGGGTCCAGAAATCCAAGATCAACGTCCATCAGCTCTTCAGCATCCTCCGGTGGCTCAATTATGCGGACGTGGGCTTGCTCGGACGCCACAATCTCAACGTGGCACGGGGCCTCACCCTGAGCCCGTGGGCACGTCATGGCGAGAATGTAATGGCCGGCGGCGGGGATGTGCTCTACGATGCTGATTTCGCGGTAACACGTCGCGGACTGAGATCCCTTGAGGAGGTTGCCATTGTCATCGTACAGGTACGCACCGATGAAGTCTTGGGCCATCACGTCACCGCCTTGAGGTGAGCTAAACGGCTTGTCTTGGCGCACCAGAATGTGTACATCTGTCGGCGCGTCTACTTGGAAGTCAACGCGTTCCTTGCCACGGTTCTCAAGCAGAATGTTCTCAATGGCAGGCATCTCACGAGCCACGTTTGGCTGAAAACGGCGCATCTCCACAGCCGACGCGTCGTGCTGGTCAAAAAACCAGTACGACAGAATGAACCGCGTCTTGTCGTGGTACATGCAGCTCCCCACAAGATACGAAAGCGATGACGGAGGAAGCGTGATGACGTTTGCGACCTCCCTCGTGTTGAAAAAGAGACCCTTGTGTGTCATCTTGTGATTGTCCATGGTGACCAAGTAGGTGGGGATATCACTGCAGCGTGGATGCGACTGGGCTAGAGTCAGCCCCTTCTGCGGGTATGCGAGCTGCTGGTCGGGAAGCGTGTGGAGCAGGTGTCGTTGGTCTTGTTCGCGTACCATGGCGACAATTTGCACTGGCTCCGGCGACGTGTTCGTGACCACATAGACCGGATTGTTGCGCCAGGAGATGAGAGAAGGGTTGCCACCGTTGGTCTCGTCATTCCAATCACTGTTGAAGTGCCACCCGGGCTCAACCACACCCCCAGTGTAGGCCTGCTGGATCGTGCTGAAAGCCGCTGCAAACTCACTCGCCGGCATGTAGAAGACATTCTTCTCGTCCGGGTTTAGCATATTGCGCAGCTGAGGCGTCCACACCGTCGTGTCGTTTTTGTTCATTGGGCCTGTGTACGGTGCCTCCTCGAAAGGATTGTACATCTTCAAGTAAATCGTGTCGGCTGGGCTGTCGACGTCAGAGGTGGTGGGGATGATGTCCAGGACAGCGTAATGCTGGTCCTCCTGCAGGCCCATGTCATCGGACTCGCCGCTCCCAGCCTGCGCCGTGACAACGGTGTCGGCGAGAAGATCCCTAAGATCGTGCCAGAAAGGACCTTCGTCAAAGTAGCAGCACGACGCCTCTGCGGCAGCGCGTTCAGTCGATGTGGACACAACGGGACGCCCGGTAAAATCGTGCAGCACTTCCTGTTGGGTCACTCCCTCGAGGTTGTCGTAAAGCGTGTAGAACTTGGCGTAGGCCTTCTCGAGCAACAAGGGCCACCAGTGGTGCGTGGGAGAGCGGCAGTACAGAGTGTTGCCGTCAACCTGAGGGATACGGTCGTCAATCTCAACCTTCAGCCACTGGCCGTAGCGGTGGAACTGGAACGTGTAGCGGCCATCCTTGCGCGGCTCCTTGGAGACGAAGCAATTTCGAATCACATCGGGGTGGCGCTCTGCAATAGCCGCAAACGCCGTGAGGCAGCAGCACTCGTAGTGTTCACCTTGCGTGAATTGGTCACGACTGAGGGTGTCAGGGAGGAGGGGCTTGGTCTTGCCTTCTGGGTACAAGTCACCAATGTGCACCCACGGGTCTGTCGTGATGCCACGATTTGCGTTGTAGAAGCGCTTGTCTTCGAACGGCGTGTCGCTGTCCGCCACCTCAGTCACATCACTGCTGGGCAGGTGAATAGGCACATAGTCAATGATGGCGTCCGTTTCTACATCGTCGCCCTCATCGATATCATCTTCATCATCGAACATGGTGGCGTCTTCGGGTGTTTCGACGATGCGGGTGTTGGCGCCGTGGCAACCCACAATGGTGACGTACGCCGGCACTTCTCCTTTTGCGCGAGGGCATGTGAGTGAAACTGCGTAGCGCCCGCTACGCGGAAGATGGTGGATGACGCTGATCTCGCGGAAGTTCGTGGCGGCGTGAACGCCACCGATGCGACGATCGGTGTCATCGTACAGGTACATACCCATGTAGTCCTCCGTCATTGCGTCGCCGCCCGTCTTGCCGACAAACGGCTTGCTTTGATGCAACAGAATGTGGGCATCCGTTTCCATATCTACATAAAAATCAACGCGGTCCTTCGCGCGCTCCGTCAAGGAGACATCCTCCTTCGCGGGGTCCTCCCAGTCGTAGTCGGGCATGGACAGCTTGCTGATGGAAAAGCTGCTGTAGTCCTCGTTCTTGAGCTGGTGAAGCAAGAGGTCGAATGGGGCCTCGCTGCCAACGTTCATGGTTGAGGGGACCAAGTAACAGAGACTTTGAGGTGGCACAGAAATCATATTCGACACTTCGCGCGAGTTGAGGAAGAGACTCTTGAAGGCCGGTTTGTGATTGTTGCCGGTGACCCAGAAGGTGGCAATGGGATTTGGGTATGTGTAGCGGGTCAGCACGATACCACACTGAATGTACTTGGTCGCCTCATCCGGGTCGGTGAAGCGACGCTGATCCTCCTGGCAAATCGTCACCACAAGACGGACGTCCTTGGCACCATTGTTGCGAACCAAGTACAGCGGGTTCTTGCGCCACGTGCAGAATGTGGGGTTGCCACCTGCCGTTGCGCCGCTCCACTCGTCGTGATATGAGGTGGCGTTTGGCTCTACCGTGGACAGGAAGCATAGCTGCATCGAGTTGGTCATCTTGATGAAGTTGGGCAATGGCATGAAGATGGAATGGCGATCGTCGACAGGGTACTGAGCCCGCTGCTTCGCTGTCCACGTGCCGTCCTCCTTGTTGAGGGGGCCAGAGTAGTCATACTCGTCGTCTTCAAACGGGTTGTGCAGGTGAATGACGATGTCAGACGTGGCCACAGAACCGGTGAGGGAGAAAATGTCAAGGATACCGTACTGCTGCTCGGTCTGAATGCCAATGGATTCTAGTTGTTCCAAGTCCTTCGTCAAAATGGAAGCGAGGAATTCTCCCTTCTTGATTTGCTGACCCAGACCTGTCCAGTATTGGCCATCGTCGATGTTCACACCAGCCGCCTTGGCCAGTTTTGCTTGCATCGGGATGTTCAGCACAGGAAATCCAGAGATATCGTGGTACGCCTCCTGCATCGTGCAGCCCTCCAATTGGTCGTAGCCGCTGTAGAACTTGGCGTACGCCTTCTCGAGCAACAGAGGCCACCAGTGCTCCGTGGGGGACTGGCAGTAGAGGACATCGTCGTCCTCCAGTGGGATCATATCATCGATCTCAACCTTCTCCCACTTGGTGCCGCGGAAGAACTGGAACGTGTAGCGGCCATCCTGGCGAACCTTCTTCGTCACGAAGCAGTTGCGAATGACATCTGGAAAACGAACTAGAGTCGCCAGCGCAGAAAGCATGAAGCATTCATAGTGGTTGCCTTGTCCGAATTGGTCGCGTGAGAACGTATCTGGCAAGAGAGGCTGATTCGCACCCTTTGGGTACAGCTCCTTGATTGAAACCCATTGATCCGACACTTCACTATTCTTCTGCATGAACACGGTGTCCTTGAACACCTTGTTGCTGTCAGGCACCTCCTTCACAGACATGATGCGTCAGAGATGAGCGTGCAAGGGATGTGAAAAAAAAAAGTCGTGACTGACTGTCTGTGCAACAAGCAACAAGAAAAGAAAGCACACACACACACACGAGGAGAGGTGTACGAGATGGTGCAAGTAGCTACGCAAAGCGCGAGATACAACTTTAATGGCACAAAAATAAAGAAGAGGCGAAAACAAGAGAAAAAACAAGCTGTGTCTCTCTGTAACTGAGAAATCAGGTATCTAAGTGGCGAGAGGAGAACGCGCACGGTAGAAATACGAGTGTTTGCTCAGTGAAACGAACGCAAAAGCGAGTCGCACAAGGTACAGCGCAACCGGAGAGACGAAAGACAAATGACGAGGTCAATTGAGAAGTTACAGGAGCGTCACCGCACGAAGGAGAGCACAACACTTGTGACTTGTCAGCTTGAGGATGTTTCTGACTGGCACGCAATGCTGGGGAACAGTGTAGGGGCTCTTCTGTTCAAAGATTCGTGAGGGGAGAAAAAAAAGGGGGAAAAGGAGTACGACGGATGACGGATGACGCAGAGGCAACCAAGAAAGTGAGGAATCCTTCTTACAGGTTGAGTTGAGTCGTTCGGTCGCTCTGTGTGTCTGCTTACGTTGCTTTTTTAAAGCGCTCTTGATAGTTCGTTACACCAACGCCACACAAATGGAAACAGCAAAAAGAGTGAGAGAGCAGGAGTCAGAATACAATGGAGTAAACAGTGTTTGGTCAGATCAGAACACAGAAAGTGGTGATGGGATACCGGGCGGGAACAAATATAGAGACTCGCGGTACTGCGAGTCGTGTATCTGGTAGACGCATACTTTCGCGACGCGTTTTTCTACGCGTCAAGAGGAATGCGCAAACCCGGCATGGAATCAACACCATCCGACACGAAGAGAAGGAAAGAGGTGAGAACGGCTCTACCAGCGTGCGAGCGAGAGCCTCCATCAGGTGCCGTTCTGATTGCTGCGGGTTGGTCAGTCTGCGAATATTCGCGGATTAACGCTCCCTTTGTGAATTCAGAAATGGTAACCCCTTGTGGTTCCTTCGTGGTGTGATCCATTTTTTTTTTTTTTTTGGTTGGGTAGCGTGCGGATCTGGATGTCTTCGCTGTTGTTGTTGTTTTTTTTTTTTTGTGTGTGTGTGTATGTGCAGTTTGGCGGTTGCATACGTCAGTGATACTAAAGGGGAAAAAAAAGAGCTTTTGTTGCGACGGTTGACGTATGGCAGTGCCGATTGAAACAAAATAAAAAAAAAGAAGAAAAAGAGCGAGGTGTTCGAGACCTTACGACCGTGTTTCTTTTGACTGATAATATATTGTTTTCGCTGTTTCAGTCACTGGGTCACTTTTCTCTGTCTCAGAGCATTTTCATGCTTGAAGCTTGTGTCAACAGTTTCGTAAGGTCTTCATCTCGCACAGCCACCGATTGTCTATTCATCTGTGCTTTGGAGACAGGCGGTACACGGCCTTTGCGGGCAGTTGTTGTGCGCATACATGTGCCCACGGTGGTTGTGGCGAAGGGCACACTTTGTTCTGGAAGGGCACACATGAAGGGGGTAGTTATAAAAAAAAAAATGAATGAAACGAGAAAAAACTAGAATGGAAAACGCGAATGGAGCACGGATTCACTGTGCATATTTCTGTTATTTGTTGCTATTGATGATAGTGTTGCTACTTGACCTCTCGTTTTTCGTCTATTTGCCTTTTTTCGTGCGTAATTGGTACAATGGGAAGGGGAAAAAAGGGAGTTGGCAGCCACTCGAGAAAAGTACTTGGATCTTTCACTCGCGTAGCACCTCATTGCATCACTCGTGATTCTTTCACCGGACATAATATTCATACCCTTAGAGCCGTGACCGCACTCTCTCGTTGCCGTTGTATGGTGATGTGGTTACGTCACACGTACGCAAGGTACACTCATGCTGGCAAGAAAGAGATATTCACAGCTCACATCACGTCGTTTGTGTTTGTGTTGTTCAGTCCTTCAGCGCGTTGAGTCTTAACGAAGATGTATCCCCCGATACACCCGCGTCTGTGTTCATTGTGAACCACTGTGCTAGGTTGCACAACGATTGCCTCAGGACACAACATGAGAAGTGAGGAAAAAAAACGCAGTTATTTGCTCTATTCACGTCTCAATGGGCCGCTCACTTTGCCGGAAGAAAAAGAATTGTAAAACAAAAAAAAATGTGTAAAGACAAAAAGAGAACAATAATAAACGAAATTTTAGAAATCAAAAAGCAGCAGCAGGGCGGCTTCCTCTCACAACATGGTCCCCAAACCAGGCTGAAAAAGTCAGCGGACATGCACCTGTGCTGCGCTGAATCAAAAATGGGAAAGGAACAATCAAGAAAAAAAAAAGATGATGCGAAAAATAAGAAGGTGTATTGCCGTCACCCTCGTGACCCCTAAAAAAACAAGGCATCTTTTCGAGTGTTGAGTCAGTCGGTGCCGCTTCAACTAGGCGTTGTGATGTAGAACGTATTGAACCTCCCCCAAGGAAATACGAGGAAAACCAGTTTCCGCAACAGGCCTAGGTACTCGTTGCTATTGAGAAAAAGAAAAGCTGAGGGTGCCAGGTACCATAGAAGGGGCACATGAGAACGATGAGGCAATTTTTGCACGTTTAAAACAACAACAAAACGTGTTTGCCATTTGGCTTTGTTTGGAAAAGAAAAAAGAAAACAGGAAAAAAGTGTGCGGCCGTTCTTCAAGTTTGCGTCTCAGGTCCCCCGACCCGAAACGCCCCCGAAAGAACAGCACGCAGCACCTCAACAGACGCAACATTTGAGAGAGGGAAAAAAATGGCGCAACAGCACCTCAAGTTCGAACTTGACGAGGCATGCGCTTTGGAAACACGTGAAAACATATGTTCTTTTTTTTTTTTTATGGAAAACAAAACAAAAGTTGAGTGTGAGACGGCGACGTTTGAGGCAATAAAAGGGAGTAAAAGACTGTGTGTATTTGAGCACATTCATGTATAACAACGCAATCGTGTTAGTACTTTTGACGACACAAGGAAGAGGAATAATAATTTAGAAAAAAAAAACGGTGTGTGTGCATTAAAAAGTGGATGTGGCTGGCAATTGGAAAAGAACAAAAACGGGAAACGGAGCGGTAGTGAGAGAAACAGCATCAATGAACCGGATTGGATAAAAGGAAAGGAAAACAGTGATTTGCATCAAAACAAACCGGGAAAAAAAAAGAAGAGGAAAAGAGGTCAAATAGGAATGGACAAACACAAAACAAAAGAAGGCGTGTGAATCGAACGGCATAGCTCACCGTGTCTTGGAAACACACAGAGGCACAGAGTCGCTCATGCCCAATACACATCCCTCATCACGCGCCCCTCTTTCTCTCTCTCTCGATCTCTCAACGGCGAGATCCATCAGCACTAGACAAGCGCTGGCTACCGCTGGCTCGACGGGCACTTGCGCCGCGAGCATTCACAGGTGGAAGCGAGTCGGTTCTGCGGACGTTGCTATTGCGGCGGCCGTCACGGCTCACACCACGGGAAGGCGCGGTGGCTGTGCGGCTCAGGGTCGGGAATCGAGAGTTGTTCGACTGCATCGACAGCGGCTTCGCATCGGGCGGTACGGGCACCATGTCGGCTTCAATATCAGTCGGTGTGTAGATCTCCAGCGTCGCCGGGACAGGGTTTTCGCCTGCAGTGCACGTGATGAGCACCGAGTAGCGGCCACCCTGTGGCGCCTTGAAGACAAGCGCGTGCTCACGAGCGTTCGTTGGGTCGCCAGTGCTACCCACACGAATGCCGTACTCGTTGAAGGCCGCCATGCAGATCTCGTTCTCCGCCACGGCGTCGCCGCGGCGCACGGCGTTGGCATCGCTGACCTTGTTCTGGTGGAGCAGGATGTGCACATCACATGAGTCGTTCACCATGAAGTCCACACGCGTGCCCTGGTCGTCCATAGCGTCCAGCTTCAGGCTCTCCTTGAGGGGCTTGAGGGTCAGACCCGCGTGGCGCAGTGGCGTCAAGGTGACCTTCGCCATGTCGGGGTAGATGGAGACGTGGAAATCGCCCATCGTGCCGCGGTCCTTGGTGTACGGGATGAGGTAGCACACACTGTTAGGCGGCAGCTCCATCTCAGAGCAGACCTCACGTGAGTCGAGCATCATGCCCTTCTGGAGGAACTTGTGCGTGCCGTTGGTGATAAACGGGGTGGGTGGCATCTTGGAGTTCGTCGGCTGCATCAGTGTGAGGCCAGTGTACGGGTAGCGCTTGCAGTTGGTCTCGTCCACGTAGAGCGGGTCAGCGTGGCGCACCTCAGCCAAGATGGTGGACGGGCGGCTGCTCTTGTTCTCCACGAGGTAGATGGGGTTGCTTCGGAACGTCGTGTACTTGGACGTGCCACCGGCCGTGTAGTCATTCCACTCGCCAGGGGAGCTGAGACGGTCACCACAGTTGATGTGGCACCGCTGCATGCAGCTGAAGTTCTCCAAGAAGATGGGCATCGGCACGAAGATCGCGTCCTTCTCGTCGGGGTTGTAGTCGCAGGCTGTCTTCACATCCTTCGTCCACTTGCTGTCACCCGGACGGAGAGGTCCGTTGTAGTACGGCTCATCGCGGTAGCAGTTGTGGATCTTCACAATCACTTCGTTCGGGTCAGACGTCCCTGGGGTCACCTCAATGACGTCGAGCAGGGCGTAGCTGCACTGCGGGTGGAACCCGTTCGGCACGTCGTTGTTCGCCACGCAGACGAAAATGTCACCGCGACCGAGGTCCTCAATCACGCGGCGCCAGAAGGCCGGCGTCGTGTAGTCGCCCATGTTCGTCGCCGCGGCGTGCTTCGGGTCCTCGAGGGAGATGTGCAGAACCGGGCGGCCCGTCAGATCGCGCAGTGTGTCGTGTGCGTTGCAGTTGTTGAAGTTCTCGTAGCCACCAACAAACTTGGCGTACGCCTTCTCGAGGAGCAGCGGGTACCACATGCGGGACGGCACCTGCGTGAACTTGGGCTCGCGCTGGTCATCGCACGGCACACGATCATCAACCTCGACCGTCATCGGAGAGCTGTCGGGGTTGAAGAGAGTGATGCGGTAAGGCTCGTTGTGCGGGTGGCCCTTGTCCTGGAAGAGGCGGGAAATAAGCACGGTGTGGCGCGCAAGGGCCGCGATGAAGGGTGCCAGGAAGCCCATGTCCTGAGGCGCAGACGCCACATCAGAGGGCAGGGTGGTATCAGGGGTCACCGGGTCGTACACGCCCTCCGGGTACAGCTCACGGATGCGAGGCCACTGCTCAGCGATGTCCTCGTTGTAGCGGTGGAACTCCTCATCCTGGTAGCCCTTCTTCTCCTTGGCGAGCTCGTGCGCACGGTCGTTGAGGCGGTCCTCGAGGTTCTTGACAGCATCCGCGTTCTTCTTTGGGTCCTTCTTCAGGCGGCGGCGATCAGCCTCCATGCCGTGGAAGTCAGCGTCGTTGTTCAGGTCCTCCTCCAGCTCATCGATAGGCACACCTTCGGGTTCAGGATCGAGGTACGCGCGATCCTTCTTGAGGTAGTCGCCAGCGAGCTCATCAGCACGGCGGTTAAGGTCGTCCTCGAGCTCCTTGATCTTGTCCGCGTTCTTCTTTGGGTCCTTCTTGAGGTCGCGACGCTGCAGCTCCTTGTCACGGAACTCTGGATCGTTGTCGAGGTCAAGCTCAGCCAGCGGCACTCCGCGGGGCTCGGGGTTGAGGTAGTTGCGGTCATCTGCGAGCTGGCGCTTCGCGAGCTCGTGGGCGCGGTCGTCCATGTCATCTTCGATGTCCTTGATCTTGTCGGCATTCTTGCGCGGGTCCTTCTTGAGCTCACGCAGCTCCTTCTCAAGCTCACGAAACGGCTTATCCTTGCTGAGAGGCAGGTCCTTGAGCAGGATGCCCTCGGGCTTGGGGGCCATGAACGCGCGCTCGTTGTCCAGGTACTCCTGGGCCAACTCCTCCGCACGACCGTTAAGCTTATCCTCGAGTTCCTTGATCTTGTCGGCGTTCTTGCGCGGGTCCTTCTTGAGCTCGCGACGTTCATCCTCCATCTTGCGGAATGCAGGATCGCTGTTGAGCGGCAGAAGCTCCAACGGCACACCAAGGGGCTCGGGGTTCAGGAAGTCGCGGTCCTTCGCCAGCATATCCTTGGCCAGCTCGTGCGCGCGGTCGTTCATCTTCTCCTGCAAATCCTCAATTTCATCCTTGTTCTTCGCAGGCTGCTTCTTGAGGCGGCGCAGTTCCTTCTCCATGTCGCGGAAGGGGCGGTCATCGTTGAGTGGCACACGCTCCAGCGGCACACCTTCAGGGTTGCGGTCAAGGAATGCACGCTCCTTGTCCAGGAAGTCCTTCGCGATCTGCTCGACGCGATCCTCAATCTCTGGCTCAAGCTGGCGGAGGGCCTCGGCGTTCTTCTTGGGGTCCTTCTTGAGCTGACGGCGCTTCCTCTCCAGCGGGTTCAGGATGTCGTCGTAGTTCAGCGGCAGCTCGTCGAGAGGCACGCCAAGTGGCTCCTGGTTCTGCATGGCACGCTCCTTCTTGAGGAGGTCACGTGCCAGCTGGTCCGCACGTGCGTTGAGGTCCTCCTTGAGCTGCACAATCTGGTCGGCGTTCTTCTTCGGGTCCTTCTTCAGGTTCATGAGCTCGGTCTCCATATCACGGAAGATGGGGTCGCGATTGAGCGGGATATCGGCAATGGGCACATTCTGCGGCTCAGGGTCAAGGTAGTCACGGTTCTTGTTGAGGTAGTCCTTGGCAAGCTCGTGGGCGCGGTCGTTCATCTTCTCCTCCAGGTCTTTGATACCGGGATCCCGGCCGCGGCTGCTGTTCTTGAGCGCCTGGCGCTGCTTCGCGAGCTCGTTGAACTCCGGGTCGGTCGTCAGCGGCAAGTTCTCGAGCGGCACACCTTCCGGTTCGGGGTCCAGGAACGCACGGTCCTTGTCCAGCTCCTTCTTCGCCAGCTCGTGTGCACGGTCGTTCATCTTCTTCTCGAGATCGGCGATCACCTTGGGGTCAACGTTGGGGTCCTTCTTCGCCTTGTAGCGGGCAATCTCAGCCTCCTTGAAGATCGGGTCCGTGTCGAGCGGGAGCTTCGCCAGCGGCACACCTTCCGGTTCAGGGTCAAGGAACGCACGGTCCTTGGCGAACGCGTCCTTAGCCATCTGGTGGGCGCGGTCGTTCATCTTGTCCTCCAAGTCGCGGACGACGTCCTTGTTGCGCTTCGCCGCGCGGGGGTCCTTCTGAAGACGGCGGCGCTCAGCCTCAAGGGCGGCAAACTCCTTGTCGTCGTCGAGAGGCAGATCGTGGATGTCCATGCCCTCCGGCTCGCGGTCGAGGAAGGCGCGCTCGTTGTCAATGACGTCGTCAGCGATGCGGCGGGCGATGTCGTCCATCTCGTCCTCGATTTTCTTGACGTCAACCGGGCTGCTGCCGCGCTTGCGAGCCGCACGGCGGCGGTTGGCAGCGTCGCGGAACTCCGGGTACGAATGCAGGTTGAGATCCTCCTTGGGGATACCACGGTACTTGTCAACAGGGAGGGCGGCAAGATCCTCGGCGACGACACCTTTGGCCAGCTCGTGGGCACGGTCGTTCATCTTGTCTTGCGTGTCCTTGATGGCATCGGCGTTGCGCTTCGGGTTCTTGTTGAGCTTGCGCAGATAGTCCTCCATGCGCTTGAAGTTCGGGTCATCATCGAGTGGCACGTCCTCGATAGGAATACCCTCGGGTTCGGGGTCCAAGAAGCCGCGCTCGTTCTTGCGCTGCTCGGCGGCCAGCTCGCGGGCACGGTTGTTGAGCTTCTCCTCGAGATCCTTGATCGTGTCGGCGTTCTTCTTGGGATCCTGGGCCTTGAGGATGGCGCGCTCCACCTCCATGTCGTGGTACTCCGGGTCCGTGTCCAGTGGCAGGTCAGCCACGTTGACACCCTCAGGGGTAGGCTCGAGGTAGCTGTCGCGGTCACCCTTCAGCATCACCTCCCCGAGCTCATCCGCGCGGTCCTGCATCATATCCTTGAGGTTATCAATGGCGGCGGCATTCCGCTTAGGATCCTTGTTGAGGCGGCGCAGCTGCTGCTCCATCTTCTTGAAGGCGGCGTCGTCGTCGAGAGGGAGGAGTGCCTTGGGGATGTCGTGGGACGTGGGGTTGAGGAACGCGCGGTCACGCTCCTTCTGCTCCTTCGCCAGCTCGTGAGCACGGTCGTTGAGCTGGTCCTCGAGGTCCTTGATCTTCGCGGCGTTCTTATTGGGATCCTGTGCCTTCAGGGCGGCGCGCTGGGCCTCCAGCTCGCGGAACTCCGGGTCGCTGTCAATCGGCACGTCACCAATCGGCACACCCTCCGGATCGGGGTCGAGGTAGCCGCGGTCACCGGCAAGCATGTCACGTGCCATCTCGTGAGCACGGTCGTTCATCTTGCCCTGCAGATCCTTGATCTTGGCAGCGTTCTTCGCCGGGTTCGCCTGGGCGTTTCGGAGCTGCTTCTCAAGGTCGCGGAATGTCGGGTCGTCATCCAGAGGAATCTGCGCCAGCGGCACGCCTTCGGGGGTAGGGTCCAGGAACGCACGGTCTGCGTCGATCTTGTCCTTGGCCAGCTCA
The DNA here is from genome assembly GCA_030849605.1 of Wallacemonas sp. 195SL. Lineage (NCBI taxonomy): Eukaryota > Euglenozoa > Kinetoplastea > Trypanosomatida > Trypanosomatidae > Wallacemonas > Wallacemonas sp. 195SL. Next base: position 128,588 of record JASANS010002457.1, on the reverse strand, counting down.
TCCGCACGGTTGTTCATCTTACCCTGCAGATCCTTGATCTTGGCCGCGTTGCGCACGGGGTCCTTCTTGAGCTTGCGCAGCTCCGGAAGGTAGGACGCGAAGGTGGGATCTTCGTGCGGGTTCAGCGACTCCAGAGGGATGCCGCGCGGCATCGGGTCAAGGTCGCGAAGGTCCTCGGCGAGCTGGTCCTTCGCCAACTCGTGGGCACGGTCGTTGAGCTGGTCCTCCAGCTCCTTGATCTTCGCAGCGTTCTTGTTGGGGTCCTGGGCCTTCAGCTTCGCACGCTGGGTCTCCAGTTGGTGGAACTTGGGATCCGTGTCGAGCGGGAGATCCTCCAGCGGGACACCTTCCGGATCGGGGTCGAGGTAGCCGCGGTCGGCAGCCAGAGCTTCGCGGGCAAGCTCGTGCGCACGGTCGTTGAGCTGGTCCTCGAGATCCCTGATCTTATCCGCATTCTTACGAGGATCCTGGGCCTTAAGAATCGCACGCTGAACCTCCATGTCGTGGAACTCCGGATCCGTGTCGAGCGGCAATGCGGAAAGTGGCACACCCTCCGGGTACGGGTCGAGGTAGCCGCGGTCGCCCTCCAGCATGTCACGCGCCATCTCGTCGAGGCGGTCGTTGAGTACCTTCTTCTGTGGGTCTTCGCCGTCGAGAGAACGCGTCTTGTTCGCAGGGTCGCGGCGTTGCGCGGCGATGTTGGCAAACGTTTCGTCGTCGTGCGGCTTCAGGAGCTCAAGAGGAATACCACGGGGGGCATTGTTGAGTCCGTCAAGGTCGCGTGCTTGCTGCTCCTTGGCGAGCTCGTGGGCGCGGTCGTTCAGGCGATCCTCAAGGTCCTTAATCTTGGCGGCGTTGCGGTCGGGATCCTCCAGCTTGAGCTTGGCGCGCTCCGCCTCCATCTGGTGGTAAAGCGGATCGGCGTCGAGATTGAGCTGCTCCACAGGGACACCCTCAGGAGCGGGATCAAGGAAGTACGGACGGTCACCGCGGAGAGCATCCTCCGCAAGCTCATGCACGCGGTCGTTCATGTCTGCTTCGAGGGCCGCAATCTTGTTGGGGTCGGCACGTGGGTCTGCCTTCAAGGTGCGCAGGGCGTTGGCCATTCGGGCAAACTCGGGGTCCTGATGCGGGTGGAGCGACCGGACGGGGATATCCTCGGGATACTGGTCCAAGTTCCGGAGGTCCTCGTCAATCTGGTCAAGGGCAAGCTGATGAGCACGATCGTTCAGCTGGTCCTCCAAGTCACGAATGGCAGCCGCGTTCTTTACAGGGTCCTTGCTCTTGAGCGCAGCACGGCGAGCCTCCATGTCAGCGAACTGGCGGTCAGTGTCGAGAGGCAGGGCACTCAACGGAATACCCTCCGGCTCGGGGTCGAGGTAGTCGCGATCAGCACGCAGCGTCTCCTTCGCGAGCTGCTCCGCACGGTCGTTCAGTGCCGCCTCCAGATCAGCAATGGCGTCCTTGTTCGCGCGCGGGTTTTTGGCGATGAGGTCGAGCCGCTCCGACTCCAGCTGCTTGAACTCCGGATCGTCGTCAAGTGGCAACGCCTTGAGAGGCACGCCGCCGGGGTTCGCTGGCAGGTAGGTGGGACGGTCCTGATCCAGGTAATCGGCAGCCAGTCCGTTGAGCACGTCGTCAAGGTCGGCCTGCATGTCGGCAATCCTGTCGCGGTTCGCGATGGGGTCCTCCTTGAGCTTGCGCAGCTCCGGCAGGAAGCTGCTGAAAGCCGGGTTCGAGTGCGGGTCCAGCAGCTCCACAGGCACGCCAAGAGGCGTAGGGTTGAGGCCGTTGAGGTCCTCGCGCTTCAAGGCATCAGCCAGCTCGTGAGCACGGTCGTTCAACGCATCCTCAAGGTCGCGGATCTTGTCAGCATTCTTCTTCGGGTCCTGTGCCTTGAGGATCGCACGCTGCACTTCCATCTGATGGAACTGAGGATCCGTGTCGAGCGGCAACTCGGAGAGTGCGACGCCTTCCGGATCAGCATCCAGGTAGCCGCGATCGTTGCTCAGCATATCGTCAGCCAGTTGGTGCACAATATCATCCATCTGGTCCTCGAGTGCCTTGATCTTGTCGGCGTTTCGTCGCGGGTCCTGCGTCTTGAGAGCACGAACCTGCTTCGCGAGCTCGTTGAAGTCGGGGTCGTCGTGGGGGTTGATGCATTCGATCGGGATGTCGCGCGGGTTCTGTGTGAGGTTCTTCAAATCCGCCTTGAGCACCTCTTCTGCCAGCTCGTTGGCGCGCTCGTTGAGGCGATCCTCCAATTCCTCAATCTGACGAGCGTTCTTGACAGGATCCTGCAACTTGAGCTTCGCGCGCTCAAGTTCAAGGCCGCTGAAGATGCCATCTTCATCAAGAGGCAAGTCAGCGAGGGGGACGCCGTGAGGTTCGGCCTCGAGGTACCGCGGGCGGTCACCCTTGAGGGCATCCTCAGCCAGCTCGTTCACACGGTCCTTGAGCTGCTCAAGCAGATCCTGGGCCTTCTTCGCCTCGCGAGGATTCTGTTTAGCGCGGCGGAGCTCCGGCAGAATGCGGGCAATCTGCGGGTCGTCACGCGGGTTGAGCAGATCAAGAGGAATGCCCAGAGGGAACGGGTCCACGCCATCAAAGTCGCCCTCCATCAGGTCGCGCGCGAGCTCGCGCGCACGGTCGTTCATGTCATCCTCAAGAGCCTTGATCTTGTCGGCGTTCTTGCGTGGGTCCTGGGCCTTGAGGTTGGCACGATCACGCTGCATCTGCGTGAACGTTGGGTCACTGGACACGGGCACTTCCTCGAGCGGAATGCCTTCCGGCTCCTTGTCCATGAACCACAGATCGCCGTCCGTCTTCTCCTTGGCCAGCTCCTCGAGGCGCGCATCCATGTCACGAAGCAGCTTCTCCCCCTCCGGACCGTTGGCCGTACCTTCCTTCTCCATCTGACGGAGTTGGTCCACCATCTTGGCGAACGCCGGGTCATCGTGGGGCTTGAGTGCCGCCGTGTCGATGCCTTCGTACTCCGTCGGGAACAGACCCAGCTCCTCCTTCTTCTTCTCCTCAGCCAGCTGCTTTGCGCGGTCGTTGAGTTTGTTCTCCAAGTCTTGGATCTTGCGCGCGTTGCGCTTCGGGTCTTGAGCCTTCAGTTTCGCGCGCTCCACCTCCATCGCCGAGAAGTCCACGTCCTGATCAAGCGGCAGATACTCGAGCGGCACACCACCCGGTGTGGGGTCAAGGTAGCCGCGGTCACCCTCCAGTAGCGCGTCAGCAAGTTCATAAGCGCGGTTGTTCATCTGATCCTCGAGCGCCTTGATCTTGTCAGCGTTGCGAACAGGGTCCTTCTTGAGGTCACGAAGCGTGGGCACCATGGACGCAAAGGTCGGGTCATCGTGGGGTCGCAGCAGCTCCAGCGGAATGCCCTCTGGAGCGGGGTCGCAACCAGAGAGGTCCTCACGCAGCTGCTCCTTCGCGAGCTCGTGCGCACGCTCGTTGAGGCGATCCTCCAGGTCCTCAATCTTCTTCTTGTTGCGCACGGGATCCTTGAGCTTCAGCTTGGCACGCTCCACTTCCATGTCGTGGAACTCAGGATCAGTGTCCAGAGGCAGCAGGTCCAGAGGGACGCCTTCAGGGTCCTTGTCCAGGTAGTTCCGGTCCATGGCCTCGTCTGCGAGCTGACGGGCACGGTCATTCATGGCCTGGATGCGCTCGTCGTCCGTGGTAGGCTCGATGCTACGGGACTTGTTTGCAGACGGCGCGTGGCCTGCCTTGGCCAGTGTAGAGAACACAGCATCATCATGAGGCTTCAGCAGATCCAGTGGGATGCCACGGGGTGCCTGATCCAGCTTGCCCAGGTCCTTGTCCAACTCTTCGCGCGCCAGTTCGTGCGCGCGGTTATTCAGCTGCTGCTCCAAGGCCTTGATCTTGGCCGCGTTGCGACGCGGGTCCTGGGCCTTGAGCTTCGCGCGCTCAGCCTCCAGCTCGTGGAACGTCGGGTCCTCGCTAAGGGGGAGCTCGGAAATAGGCACACCTTGCGGTTCAGGGTCGAGGTATCCGCGGTCGTTCTCCATCATCTCCTTCGCGAGCTGATGAGCACGGTCGTTCATCTGGTCCTCGAGGGCAGCCAAGGCGTCGGCGTTGCGGCGGGGGTCCTTGGCAAGCTCGCGGTGCTCCTTCACCATATCCGCAAACGTGGGGTCCTGGTGAGGGTCCACCAGGTTGATGGGGATGTCCTCGGGGTTGGGGTCGAGGTTCTCGAGGTCCTTCTGCTTCTGTGCCTGGGCCAGCTCCTCAGCGCGTGCGTTCAGACGGTCCTCAAGGTCCTTGATCTTGTTGGCGTTGCGGCGCGGATCCTTCGCCTTGAGGGTTGCGCGTTGCACCTCCATGTCATGGAACTGCGGGTCCGAGTCAAGGGGCAGCATGTCCAGCGGCACGCCCTCGGGGTCCTTCTGCAGGTAGGCACGATCACCCTGGAGCATCTGCTTGGCAAGCTCGTGGCAGCGGTCGTTCATCTGGTCCATCACATCTTGGATGTCTTGCTTGTTGGCGCGCGGGTCAGCCTTGAGTGCGCGTAGCGTGGGCAGGTACGACGCAAACGTGGGGTCAGAGTGAGGGTCGATCGTCTCCAGAGGAATGCCTTCGGGGGCCTGGTCAAGGCCGCGAAGGTCCTCCTTCTTCTGCTCTTGCGCAAGCTGGTGTGCACGAGCGTTCAGCTGGTCCTCGATATCCTGGATCTTCTTCTGGTTGCGGATCGGGTCGCGGGCCTTGAGCTTCGCGCGCTCGTTCTCCAGACGACGGAATTGTGGGTCGCTGTCAATAGGCAGCACCTCCACAGGCACGCCCTCGGGGTTTTGATCGAGGTAGGCACGGTCACCCTTCATGGCCTCCGCCACAAGCTCCGCCGCACGCGCGTTCATGCGGTCCTGGACGTCCTGGATGCTTTTGGTGTCGCGACGATCCTGGGACTTGAGGTCACGAAGCTGGTTCGCAAGCTCGTCGAACTCCTCGTCGTTGTGGGGCTTGACGCCGTCGTAGTTCATGCCCATCGGATCGGGGTCGAGCGCACGCAGCTCGTTTGCCTTGAGGTCCTTCGCCAGCTGATGGGCGCGGTCGTTGAGGCGATCCTCGAGGTCCTGAATGGCCTTCTGGTTCTTGCGCGGGTCCTCAGCCTTGAGAGCGGCACGCTGGGCCTCGAGCTGACGGAACTCGTTGTCAGTGTCGAGAGGAAGGTATTTGAGTTGCACACCTTCCGGCTCCTGGTCCAGATATCCGCGGTCGCCCTCGAGCATCTCGCGAGCCTTCTCGTGGGCCTTGTTGTTCAGGTCGTCCTCAAGGTCACTGATCGCCTCGCGGTTCGCAACAGGGTTCTTCTTGAGGCGGCGGAGCTCGTTCTCCATCGCCACAAACTCAGGATCTTCGCCAAGGTTGAGCGCGCGGAGTGGCACGCCTTCAGGGTCCGAGTCGCAGTACTTCATACGCTGCTCGTTGGCCAGCTCCTCAGCACGGGCGTTCAGCTGGTCCTGGATATCCGCAAGCTTGTCGGCGTTCTTGCGCTCTCCGTTGGGCTCGTTGCGCAGAGCACGGGCCTCGTTCTCGAGAGCGAGGAACTTGGGGTCCTCGTTGAGCGGCAGTGACGACAGAGGAATGCCATCGGGGGTCTGATCAAGGGGGGCACGTTCCTGCTCGTGCAGCCTCTGGGCCGCATCCTTAGCGTAATTGTTCATCTGGTCCAGCAGCTGGGCCGCCACCTTCTGCTTGGAGGGGTCCATCTTGGCATCGCGGTAACGCTCTTCCAGGTCAAGGAACTCGGGATTGGCGTCGAGGTGCGGCTCAAGATCGGAAAGCGGGATGCCAAGTTGGGACTGCATCATGTCCTCACGGCCGGCGGCCTTGACCTCCTTGGCAAGCTCGTGCAGGCGGTCATTCATCTGATCCTCAATATCGCGAATCTTGGTGGCATTCGGGGACCCAGACTGCTTGAGGGCGCCACGCTGCTGCTCAAGCTGACGGAATTGCGCATCGTCGTCAATGGGGATCTGGCGCTGAGGCACGCCTTCCGGCTCGTCATCCAGGAAGATACGATCGTTCTTGAGGGCCTCTTGCGCAAGCTCAGCCGCACGGGTATTCAGAGCGTCCTCGGTATCCTTGATAGCCTTGGCGTTGCGGCGCGGGTCCTGGTTCAGCTTGGCACGCTGGGCCTCAAGACGGGTGAACTCCTCATCGGTGTCGAGTGGCAGCTCTCCAATGGGCACGCTGCGAGGGGCGTTCAGGTAATCCGGGCGCTCCGCCGCGTTCATCTGGCGCGCAACCTGGTGGGCGCGGTCGTTCATCATCTGCTCCAAATCCGCAAGACGGTCCATAACCGTGTACGGGTCCCTCTTGTCACGACGGTACTGTTCCTCGAGTCCGCGGAAGGTTTGGTCCTCATCCAGGTTCAGGTCCTGCACGCGGCGGCCCTCAGGCTCGGGGTCGAGGAAGTCACGCTCCTGCGCAGCCTTCTCCTTGGCCATTTCCAGCGCCATCTGTTGCAGGGCATCCTCGCCAGCAGCAATCTTGTCCGCGTTGCGTTTGGGATCCGTGCGCAGGGCGATGACCTCCGCCTCCTTGGCGAGGTAATCCTTGTTGGTATCCAAGGGCAGCTCGCTTGGGGAGAAGCCAAGTGGGGCACCCAAGTTGGTGCGCTCCTCCTCACGAAGCTTCGCGGCGACGTCGCTGGCACGCTTGCGCATGGCGTCGGCCAAGTCCTCCTCACGCTCCGGATCACCGTCACCCTTTGCCTTGATGTTGGCCACCTCGAGGTCGTTGAACGGCATATCGTCATCCAGCTGCAGCGCCTCGCGGGGCACGCCATTGACGCGAGCTGGCAGCACGGACGAACGAACCTTTTCCTTCTCAGCCTTGGCAATCTCGTGCGCGCGCTCGTTCATCTGATCCTCCAGATCACGCAGACGCGGGTCATTGGCAGGCACGTTCTTGGCCTTCAGGGCCGTGCGATCTGCCTCCATCTTCTGGAAGTCCTTGTCCTTGTCGACAGGCACGTACTTGATCGGAATGCCTTCTGGTTCAGGGTCCAAGAACTTGCGGTCGTTCTGGATCTTCTCCTGCGCCAGCTCCTCCGCACGAAGGTTGAGAGCATCCTCCAAATCCTTGATCGCCTTGGCGTTCTTGGTAGGGTTGCGCATCAGCTTGGCGCGCTGCGCCTCGAGCGCGGCAAATTCGTCATCGGTATCAAGAGGAAGCTCGCTTAGAGGAACACCCTTGGGGGCAGCATTGAGGTACTTGGGACGGTCCTTGGCATTCATGGCCTTGGCGAGCTGGTGAGCGCGCTCGTTCATCAACTCCTCAAGGTCAGCGAGCTTCTGGCCATTCTTGCGAGGGTCCTTCTGCAGCTCGCGGTACTCGTTCTCCAAGTCACGGAACTCCGGATCGGTGTTCAGTGGAAGCTCCTCCAGAAGGCGGCCTTCCGGTTCGGGGTCGAGGAAGCCACGGCCCTTCGCCAGCTCATCAGCGGCGATCGCCTCCGCGAGGCGGTTGAGGTCGTCCTCAAGCTCCTGAATCTTCTTCGCGTTCGTGCGCGGGTCCTTCTTCAGCTCGCGCAGGTCCTTCTCCTTGGCGACGAACTCTTCGTTGTCATCCAGAGGCAGGTCCTCCAACGGGACGCCGAGAGGCGCAGGATCCAGGAAACTGCGGTCGTCCTGCTTCTTCTTCTTGGCGAGCTCGTGTGCACGGTCGTTCAACGCGTCCTCAAGGTCCTGAATCGCCGCCGCGTTTCCGCGTGGGTCATCGAGCAACTGCAGGCGCTGAATCTCCATGTCGCGGAATGGCTGATCGCTGTCGAGCGGGAGGTCCTGGTAGGGAATGCCTTCCGGGGTGGGGTCCAGGAACTTGGCGCGTTCCTTCTCCTTGAGCGCCTTGGCAAGCTCGTGTGACCTATCGTTGAGCTTCTCCTCCATGTCAGCAATCGCACGGGCGTTGCGCTTGGGGTCCTGCTTCAGCTGCGCGCGCTTCGCCTCCATGTCAGTGAAGGTCGGGTCGGAATCGAGAGGAACCAAGCGGAGTGGCACACCCTCAGGTTCAGGATCGAGGTAGCCACGATCGTTCGCAAGTGCGTCACCGGCGAGCTCCATCGCACGGTTGTTCAAGTCGTTCTCCTTCTCAGCGATGGCGCGGTTGTTGCGCTTCGGGTCACGCTTCAGCACCTGACGCTTAATCTCATCCTCGTGGAACGGCGCGTCGGTGTCGAGGGGCAGGTTTGCGAACGGGATACCCTTGAAGGTGGGCTCCAGGTAGTCGGGGCGCTCATCCACGTTGAGTTCGTGGGCAATCTTGTGTGCAATGTCGTTCATCTGGTCCTCCATGTCAGCAATCTTGTTCGGATCGCCACCGTTGTTCTTCATCTTGCGGCGCTTTGTGTCCAGCTCGGCGAACTGCGGGTTCGCGTCGAGCGGCAACGATTCCACAAGCCGTCCTTCCGGTTCAGGGTCCAGGAAGCCACGGTCCTTGGCAGCAGCCTTGCGGGCCAGACTGTTGACGTGGTCGCGCATGTCATCCTGCAGGTCAGCAATCTTCTTGGCGTTGCGCTTGGGATCCTTCATGAGGCCACGAAGCTGATCTTCCATCCGTTGGTAGTCATCGTCGTAGTCGAGGCCGAGCTGGTCCAGAGGAATGCCGTAGGGCTCCTGATCAAGGAAGCCGCGCAGCTGGTTCTGGCGCTGGCGAGCGAGCTCACGGGCACGATCATTGAGAGCGTCTTCGAGGTCCCTGATGCGGTCGGCGTTGCCAATGGGGTCCTCCTTGCGGAGCTGCAGACGCTCAATCTCCATTGGGTGGAACTGAGGGTCCGTGTCAAGAGGGAGATCGGCGATGGGCACACCAAGGGGTTGAGGATCGAGGAAGAGGTTGCGCTCATCATCCTTGAGTTGACGCGCAAGCTCGTGGGCGCGGTCGTTGAGCTTCTCCTGGAGAGCCTTGATGGCCTTGGGGTCCTTCTTGGGCTTCCGGTTCAACGCACGAAGCTCATCCTCCATCTGACTGAACGGCTCGTCCTCGTTCAGCGGCAGCAGGTCAAGAGGCACACCCTCCGGCTCGGGGTCGAGGTAGGTGCGTTCGCGGCGGTGCATGTCATCAGCAAGCTCACGAGCACGGTCGTGCATCTGGTCCTCAAGATCGTTGATCTTGCGTGCATTCGCGACAGGGTCGCGCATCAGAGCGGCGCGGTCCTGGGCCATCTCAGCGAACGTCGGGTCCTCCATGACCTCGATGTCGTCGGTCGGGATGCCCAAGTACTCAGGATCAAGGAAGCTGAGATCGGAAGCCTGGGCGACCTCGGCGAGCTCGTCGGCCTTGTCGCGCAAAGCAGCTTCCACGTCGCGCACCTTGGACGCATTACGAGGGTCCTTCTTGAGGTTGTAGCGGTCCCGCTCAGCGTTGACGTACTCAGGGTCGTTGTTGAGAACAGGGTTGAGCGTGTTCAGGTCACGTTCACCCAGATACTTGGGACGGTCCTTGCCGAGCACCTCCTTGGCGAGCTCGTGCGCACGGTCATTCAGCTTCTTCTCAAGAGCCTTAATCGCCTTGTCGTTACCAGCAGGGTTCTCGTGAAGCTTCTTGAGGGCGTCGAGGTCGTCCTGGAATTTGCGATCGGTATCAAGAGGAAGGTCAGCCAGCGGCACACCCTCCGGCTCGGGGTCGAGGAAGGACAGATCAACCTCGCCGAGCTCACGCGCGTTCTCCGGCGGCTCGGTAATACGCACGTGGGCCTTCTCAAGCGCCACAACTTCTACCTTGCACGGTACCATGCCGTTACCGCGCGGGCACGTGACGGAGATCGCGTAGCGACCAGGCTCCGAGAGGTGCTGAACAAGACCAATCTCACGGTAGTTTGTCGCCGCTGCAGTGCCGCTGATGCGCTTGTCGTCCTCGTTGTACAGATACATGGCAAGGAAGTCCTCTGCCATGGCATCACCGCCGTTCGCCGTCTTGAAGGGCTTCTCCTGCTTCAGCAGAATGTGCACATCGGTGGGTGTGTCAACCAGGAAGTCAACACGGTCCTTCTCCTTGTTGCGCAGCTCCACGCGGTCAATGGCAGGGAGGTGACGCGCCACGTCGACCTTCAGCCGCTCGGCGCTCATCTTGCGGTCATCACCAGTGCGGAGGTAGTAGTAGGACAAGATGAACTTGCCCTTGTCGCGCAGCATAGCACTGGGCACGAGGTAGCACAGGGAGTCCGCAGGGATCGTAATCAGGTTCGCCACCTCACGCGAGTTGAGGAACAGACCCTTATGCACCGTGCGGTGGTTGTTGCCCGTGACCAGGTACGTGGGAATGCGGTCAGGCGTCGTAGACTCGGCGAGGATGAGGCCGCACTGAATGTAGTTCAGCTCGGTATTGGTTTGGCGGTGAAGCAGATGGCGCTGGTCGGGCTGACGAATCATGGCGATGATCTGAATAGGATCATCGTCAATGTTGCGGATCACGTACAGCGGGTTCTCGCGCCATGTGACGAGAGTGGGGTTGCCGCCGTTAGTGCCTTCGCCCCACTCACTGCGGAAGTGCCAGCACGGCTCCAGTGGGCCCTTAATGAACGCTTGCTGCATGTTCAGGAAGACGTCGCAGAAGGTGTCGACAGGCATGTAGATGAGGTTCTTGTCATCCGGGTTGCAAATTTGGCGCATATCCGACGCCCAGCTAGGGTCACTGCGATTCATCGGACCAGTGTACCGCGCCTCCTCAAACGGGTTGTAAATCTTGACGAGGATGTCGCTCAGCTGAAGGTTGCTGGAGTTCTTGGTCGGGATAAAGCCCAGAATTGTGTAGCTCTGATCATCCTGCATGCCCAGAGGCTCCGCCGCATCGAGCTTCGTCAATCCTGCAATCGCGGTTTGGTAAAGGTCCCTGTCGAGGTCAAGCCAGAACTGCGGGTTTTCAATGTCGTAGAGTGCAGCACTCGCCAGTTCGGGGTCTGTGGGAATGCTCAGCACGGGACGGCCGCTGAAATCGTGGAACACCTCCTGCATCGTGATGCCTTCAAGATTCTGGTACAGCGTGTAGAACTTGGCGTAGGCCTTCTCGAGCAACAAGGGCCACCAGTGGTGCGTGGGAGAGCGGCAGTACAGAGTGTTGCCGTCAACCTGAGGGATACGGTCGTCAATCTCAACCTTCAGCCACTGGCCGTAGCGGTGGAACTGGAACGTGTAGCGGCCATCCTTGCGCGGCTTCTTGGAGACGAAGCAATTTCGAATCACATCGGGGTGATTGTCCACAAGGGCAGCGAACGCGCTCAAGCAGCAGCACTCGTAGTGTTCGCCCTGCGTGAATTGGTCACGACTGAGGGTGTCAGGGAGAAGGGGCTTGGTCTTGCCTTCTGGGTACAAGTCACCAATGTGCACCCACGGGTCCTTGGTGATATTGCGGTTGTCGATCATGAAGCGCTTGTCCTCAAACGGCGTGTTGCTGTCCGGAACCTCGGTGTTCGGTGGCTCTTCAATGACAATCGGGAAGTAGTCGATCGGGTTCACAGCGAGCTCAGCGTCATCACCTTCGTCAATCTGCTCGTCGTCATCGTCGAACATGGTGGCATCCTCTGGGGGGTCGACGATGCGCACGTTGGAGCCTGGAGAGCCAACGATAGTGACGTAGGCGGGGACATCACCCTTCGCACGTGGGCACGTCACGGAGAGAGCAAAGCGTCCACTGCGGGGGAGATGGTGGATAACGCTCACTTCACGGAAGTTCGTCGCGGCATGGACACCACCAATCTTGTGGTCGGTGTCGTCGTAGAGGTACATGCCCATGTAGTCCTCCGTCATAGCGTCGCCGCCGGTCTTGGTGATGTACGGCTTCTCCTGGTGCATCAAGACGTGGATGTCAGTCTCTTCATCGACGTAAAAGTCGACACGGTCCTTCTCCTTCTGGCGAAGTTCAACGGACTTGGTAGCGGGGTTGGCCCAGTTCATGCCGGGGATACTGAGCTTCTTGATGGTCAGGTCGCTGTAGTCAACGCCCTTCATGCGGTAGATGGCGAGGTCGAACTCACCCTCAGCACCCTTGAGCATGCATGAGGGGACGAGGTAGCACAACGAGTTGGGGGGAATCGTCATGGCGCACGCCACCTCACGAGAGTTGAGGAACAAGCTCTTGTACACAGGTTTGTGATTGTTGCCAGTCACCCAGAAGGTCGCGATGGGGTTCGCGTAGGTGTAACGGGTCATCACCATACCACACTGAAGGTACTTGGTGAACTCATCCGGCGATGTGAAGCGGCGCTGGTCATCCTGCTTGATCATGGCAACCACATCGGCTGAGGTGGAGCCGCTGTTGTGGACGTAGTAGAGCGGGTTCTTGCGCCATGTCACGCTGATCGGATTACCACCAGCCGTGTCGCCTTTCCACTCGTCAGCGTAGTACGTCGCGTCCCGCTCGACCTCATCCATGTAGCACAGCTGCACGGAGTTCATAATCTTGAGGAACGTGTTGAGGGGCAGGAAAATCATGCGGGGGTTCTCGACGTCGTACTTGGCACGCAGTTTGGGGGTCCACGTGGTGTCCTTGGAGTTGAGGGGTCCGCGGTAAACGTACTCGGCGTCTTCGAATGGGTTGTACAGCTGAATGACGACATCGCTGACGACTGAGGTACCGGTCAGAGAGAAGATATCCAAAACGCCATACTGCTGCTCGCGTTGCAGGCCCATGTTTTCCAGATCCATGTCCTTGGTCAGCACAGACGCGACAAAGTGGCCGGATGAGATTTTCTGCGAGAGGGACAGCCAGTAGGCGCCTTCCGTGACATCAGCGCCGGCGGCCTTGGCGAGCTTCGTGTCCATCGGGATGTTCAGCACAGGGTTGCCGGTGAGGTCATGGTATGTCTCCTGCAGCGTGCAGCCCTCAGTGTGGTCGTACGCCGTGTAGAACTTGGCATACGCCTTCTCGAGCAACAGAGGCCACCAGTGGCCAGTGGGGGACTGGCAGTAGAGGATTTCCTCGTCGTCGCTCTCGCTGTCGAGGGGAATGCGGTCGTCAATCTCAACCTTCACCCATTCCTTACCACGGAAGAACTGGAACGTGTAGCGGCCGTCCTGGCGAACCTTCTTCGTCACGAAGCAGTTGCGAATGACCTCCGGGTACTGCACAAGTGTCGCCAAGGTCGACAGCATGAAGCACTCGTAGTGGTTACCTTGTCCGAACTGGTCGCACGAGAACGTATCTGGCAAGAGAGGCTGGTTAGCTCCCTCGGGGTAGAGCTCACCGATCCTCTTCCACACGTCAGCGATCTCTGCATTGTCGCGGTCAAACACGTCATCGTGAAACAGCTTATTGCTGTCGGGAACTTCGGTGATGGACATTGTATCGTGTGTGTTTTGTGATGGTATCGGCACTGTCTTGGGGGAAAGAGACTATGCGGATGATATCGTGGGTTGCTGCAAACTAAACCTGAGCTCCTTCTCTGCAAGCTGCGTAACAGGTTGCGGGAAAGGGAAAATGTGCGTCGGCAGAGATGGGGAGGGGGGTCCTAGCGCGGCACAATTCTTCTTGGTGAGTCAATCGCTGAGACAAATGTGCACAGTTGTTGTCAGTGAATGAATCAGTGGAGAAGTACAGCTCAAGGGGGAAAAAAAAGAAAATATGAACTTCTTAACGTCTACGAAGAGTAAAATAGCGGGGGAACTAGTTTACACTGTTTGTGTGTGATCGTCTTTGGTGCTTGATAGACGGTGGAAAATCTTGCTGCGAAAGTCTGCTACTGCTGTTACTTCTCGAATGGATGAAGTAGAGTCAAGAAACAGTCAATCAGCTCGATTGTTGTGTTTTGTTTGTTTGATTGATTTTAGTGCTTGGCGAGTGTCACTTGTGAAAAGAGAAACTTTGAAGCGTGGACTACTGAAAGTGCGTAAATCGGTCGTTGTGAAGAGCAAATGCCAATAGACAGCAATGCATCAAGGTCAGATTGTCGCATGGAACCGAGAAGCGATGAGAGCAGGAAGATTATGTCGGAGCGGAGAAGGTGTGAAATGTGATGGTCTCAAAGGGGGCCAGAGCGCTATTTCATGAGAATACCAAAAGACGAAAAAAAAAAAAACAGCACACGCTCACGCTCACGTCACTGACGAGGCGTAGTGAATCGCGCCCCTTCAAGGACAGCACTCCCGCAGCTGCGCAGATGCGTTGCCTCTTGCTCATGCCACAGGCAGGACATCTGCGAACGCACATGCCAGTATCATTCGCGTGGTGCACAGCTGAGGCGGGAGTGGGGGGGGGGGGGGGCAAGTTGCTTCTGAAGATTGACGCAGCAACGCGTTTTCCACTTTTCGGTGTGTATGTGTGCGTGTCATCGTCCAAAGCCGGTGTGCACCGATGAGTATTATTGTATATATGTATATATGTGTGTGTGTTTTGTGTGTGTGGAAGTACGCGTGGGTAAGTGCATTCGCGGAATAGTGTCAAAGAGAAAAAAAAAGACGGAAACAAAACAAAAACAAAAGTGACAGGGTCATTTCCAGCTTACAAAGTGCTGACCAAGTGCAGAAAGGGGACTCTCTTTTTTTTTTTTTTTTCAACTCTCTGCTACTGTTCTTTCCCTTTTCTTTGTTCTTTGCAGACTATCAACAAGACACGGAAAAATAAATGGCACATGGAAAATAACCAGTTTTTCTCCATGAAAAAGCCCCACATCAAAGTGAAAACCGAAAACGGTAACGAAAAGGAAAAGAGAAAAAAGGAAAAACAAAAGAAAAGCCACCGAGAAAGAAAAAAAGAATCATCTAAAACAAAAAAGTGGTCGAGTGGCTGACCACTCAGATATGGGAGAAGCGCAAAAGTGGTTTTTGTTGTTCTTCCCTTTGGCACTTCTTCACGGCTTCGGTATGTGTGTGTGTGTGTGTGTTGTTGTTGAAGCCAGTATTGTGAAGTCTGCTCAAGCTTACACGAAGAAAACTGAGTGCCCGTGTTTGGCCAGGACGGCAGCGGAGGATGAAACTATATTTTGCTCCCTCAAGCAAAACAGAAGAATCATAAGTGCTGTATGTGCCTCAGGCGCTAGGTGGCGGGCCTCCTTTTTGTTTTCTTTTTTGTTTTTCTTCTTCTCACACATGTCGACAATCGCAGCCACGTGAAAAGTAGCTGTGGCCCATTTATCAGGACTATCAGTGGTGAACAATGTTCACATTGCTAACGTTCAGCTATTGTGTGTGTTGTAAACCAAAAAGAATCCAAATCCGTATCAGCAATCAGACACAATCCCTCAATTGTGACTGAAAATTTTCGAGAACACAGGACCACGACAACACTGACATGGTTACGCAAACCAAGTCATGCAAAACGAAGAAAAAAAAAAGTAAGATATGTTTTTTCTCTCTCTCTCGTCAATAGCGGGCTGTATGGCATATACATAACAAAACGTCCCTCAACGCTCATTATGTGCACCAGTGAAACAAATACCGCACTGCCAAGTAATATCGGCAATAGGAACGAAAGAAGCGATACATAATAAAAACGGAAAATAGAGGAAAAAGAGAGAAAAAGAAAAAGAAAAGCGACTAAAACAATAGAGAACTATGAATTACTCACACAGCTGGGAGAACCATCAGGGTTTTTTTTTTTTCACATTCCCATGTGAGCCGGTACCAAAACTCGGCGGCGCCATGTGCGTCGATCGAGATCGAGAGGTCCAAAAGAAAACAACAACAACAACAACAACAACAGCAAAGGGAACGTGGTGAACGAAAGTGCGCGATGCGGCACATTGTATTGTCACGCGCCTTCTGCGCTCTGTCCATCTCTCTCCCTCTCTCAATCGTTCTTCTGTTCTCATTTACAGCATGTGCTTCAGCAAGCACCGCGAGACTCGGTAAGGCAAAACAAAACGGGGGGGAGGCGACAGTTATTGCGAATAGCCACGGGTATGGGTCGGGCGGCTCTGGAGGCCGTTTGAATTGCGATTCGATGCGGATGAGGGTCTTGGTGGGGGTACGGCACTCAGCGGTGCCCGGGCGGAGCTAGACCCATTTTGAGTTGGGGCGGCTTGCTGGCCGTCGCGGGGCGGCGCGCTGCCTGCGGGGCGCTGCGGAGCGCGAGGAGCTAATTTGGTGCGTTGGCCTCCTTGCACTGGTGTGAAGCGGGTGTCAACGCGGTTCGGTGTGTAGACGGTGATGGTGCACGGGCACTCACCCGTGACCGGCTGCGACGGGCAACCAACGAGCACTGTGTACTGTCCCGCTGCTGGGGCCTCGAAAGTCAAGCCGTGCTCACGCGCGTTCGACGCGTCACCCGTCGTCGCGACCAAAACGGCGTTGTTTTCATACACAGCCATCATCACCTCGTCCTCAGCTAAGTAATCACCACGCTTCACAGATGCTGGGTCAGTCACCTTGTCCTGGTGCAGCAGCAAATGCACGTCACACGCCTCACCCACTGTAAAGTCGACACGAGCGCCCTCACCAGAGCCTGGTTGGGCAACGAGTGATGTTCGAATGGCCGTGTGCGTCTCATCGATGGGACGCAATGTCGTGAAGCCGATCGGCTGGTCCTGTGGATAAATTGACACAAGGAAGCGGCCGAAGCAATTCTTCTTCTTGGTGTACGGAACAAGGTAGCACGTTGAGTGGGGCGGCACCTCGACCTCGCAGCACACCTCGCGTGCATCGGAGACAAGACCCTTCTGTACAAACTTATGAGTGTTGTACGCCAAAAGTGGTGCCACCACGGCGACACTCGGTGCCGTCTTCACCAGTGCAAGACCGCTCTGGTGGTACATGCCCACGTTGTTTGCGTCATAGAAGACTGGTGCAGTGTGGCGGAGCTCCGCCAGCACAACAGCACTCCGATCACCCGTGTTCTCTACGAGATAAATCGGGTTCTTGCGGAACGTCGTGTTTTTGGGGTTGCAGCCGCACGTCTGTTCATTCCACTCGCCGACAGCTGTGAGCCGGTCACCACAGTTAATGTGGCACCGTTGCATGCTGGAGAAGTTCCGCATAAACACTGGTTGCGGCATGTAAATGAACTCAGGCTCGTTGGCTGGGTCGGCCTTGCAAGCGCGCTTCAACGCCGGTGTCCAGTGCGAATCCTTCGCGTTCAGTGGGCCATCGTAGTGAGGGGCGTCGTAGTAGCAGTTGTGCACCTTGACCACCACATCCGCCAGGTCACTAGAGCCCGGAACCGTCTCAATCACGTCCCACACGGCATAGTAGCACCGGGGGTGTACGCCATCTGGAGCCACTTCGTTGGAAACGGCGATGTACATATCACCAAGCTCCAGGTTGCGGTGCACAGCTTGCCAGAATGCGACTGAGCGGAAATCACCGCCGCGGACCTCTTTTGCCAACTTGGCGTCGAACGGGAGGTGCGTGACTGGGCGACCCGTCAAGTCGCGCAGCGTCTCATGGGACGTACAATCGTCAAAGCGTTCGTAGCCGCCGACGTACTTCGCATAGGCCTTCTCCACAAGCAACGGCCACCACGTGTGGTTCGGTGAGAGAGTGTACTTCGGGTTCATGTCTGCGTCGCACGGGATGCGGCCATCCACATCCACCTGGACTGGGTTGCTGCTGGGGTCAAAGAACACAAAGCTGTACGGCTCGTCGGCGACAGGGTGGGTGCGGGTAGCAAAGAGCCTCTGCAGCAGGGGTGGCTCGCGGCTGAGTGCGGCGAGGAAAGGTGCCAAGTAGGTGATATCGCCAGCGGGCGAGGCCACGTCCGACGCCCTTGGTGCGTCAGGCATGAATGGTAGCCGCTCACCCTCCGGATACAGATCCGCAATATGCGGCCACTGCTCTGCTGCTGGGGCATTCTGCTCCAAGAACTCCGGATCTTGGAAGCCCTGTTCTCGCTCGTGAGCCTTTTCCACAGTTGGCGCCGCGCGTTGCTGTTGACGGTTTCGCACCTCCGCCGCAAGCTGGGCGACGCGGTCCTTCATCTTGTTCTCCAGATCCCGCAAGCGGCGTGCGTTCGCCTTCTCATCTCGCATCAACGCGCGTCTCTCTTTTTCGAGGGCGCCGAAGAGACTGTCCTCGTCAAGCGGAAGCTCGCGAAGCGGCACACTACCAGCGGCAGCCTGCAAAAAGGCGCGATCATCCTCGTTCTTTTTGCGCGCGAGCTCCTCTGCACGGGTGTTGAGTCGTTTCTCCAGTTCACGCACGCGCGACGCCTTCGTTGGGTCACTGGTCAAGTAGAACCGCTCAGTCTCCATATCATGAAACAAAGTATCTGCGTCCAACACACCATCGAGGTCGTTCAGTGCGATGCCCTCGACTTCCTTGGGAAGGAACTTCCGCCGTTCCTTGCGCAGTACGTCCTTCGCTAACGCGTACGCGCGTTCTTGCATACGGTGGCGCAAGTCCTTGGCGGCAACGCCATTCGGATCGGTCTTCTCTGCCGCACGGAGCTTCGCCTCAAGCTCAACGAACAATGGGTCCTCGTCAAGAGGAAGACGCGTGAGCGGAACGCCGTACGGCTCTTGATCCAGAAAAGCACGACGTCTCTCGTTGTAGTCACGCGCGATCTCATCCACACGCTTCGTGATCTTCTTTTGCAAGTCAAGCTGCTTACTCGCCGCGGACGCGCCGTCCTTCTTCTTGGCGAGCCGAAGCTCGTGCTCAAGCGAGCGCATCGTCGCATCGTAATTCAAAGGGAGATCAGCAAGTGGGACACCCCGCGCTGTGGCGGGCAGATAGGCATCGCGTTCGCGGTGGTGCTGCTCAAGAGCCAACGCGGTCACACGGGCATCCACTTCAGCAGCCAAACGCTCAACGTTGTCTTTGAGAGCGAATGGGTCCAAAAGTGCACGGGCGTACTCAGTGACAGCCTCGCGAGCCAAGGAGTCCATCGTGAAGTCCAAATCATCCCGCGGGATACCTTCGTATTCCTCCTTCAAGCACTTGCGCATCTCCTCGTCCAAAATCCGCTTGCTCATCGTGTGGACGCGTTCATTCATCAACTTCATTGTGTTTTCGACGCTACCGTCGTTGCGCATACCTGGGTTTTGGAGAGCCTCAAGACGCGCCTTGTCCAGACGTGCAAACTCAGCATCGTTCCCGTACGGGATGCTCGAGATGGGGATGCCCTCTGGGCGCGCATCAAGGAACGAGTAGTCATCCATAGCTCTTTGCTGTGCGATGTCGTCGGCAAAATCATCCATCTCAACGTCAACGACGTCGGCAGGACGCACGCCTTCACGACGCTCCTTGCGGTGTTTATTTGCCAGCTGACGGAACTCTTCATACGAGTAAAGATTGAGTTTCTCCACAGGGATGCTGTGGTAGCTCTCTTGAAGGCACGCCATGTCCTCAGCCTGCACAGCAAGGGCGAGCTCGTGAGCACGGTCGTTGAGCTCCTTCCTGATCGCCTTGATGGCTGCAGCGTTCCGACGGGGATCAGCTTCCAGCTTCGCGAGCTTCTCTTCCTTTGCCAGGAAGTCGCCATCTTCGTCAATTGGGACGTCCATAATGGGAATGTATTCAGGTTCGTCATCAAGGTATTCCATACGGCGCTTCCACCGAAGGGCAAGTGTATGTGCACGCTCGTTCAGAGCCTCCTCAAGCTGCCTGATGAGATCAGCGTTGCCAACTGGGTCTTGTGCCTTCAAAAAAGCCCTCTCAACTTCCATCTTGTGAAAGATTTCATCTGCGTCAAGCGGAAGGTCCTCCATAGGTACGCCCGCGGGACGAGGGTCGAGATACTCGGCGCGGTCTCCGCGAATCATCTCGAGCGCCAAGTCATCGACACGATCCTGCAGACGTTGGCGCAACTCCTCGGCACGTTCTCGAAGTGAAGGACTTCCAGCCACCTTGATATAGCTGGCTAATAAATCGGCTGCTTTGCTGTCCTCCAGAATAGGGATGAACTCGATTGGGATGCCGTAAGACGTAGGGCGAAGAATACTGTGTAGTGTCGCCCAGCGTGGATCCTCCTCCTCGGCATTCTCCTCCGTTGCTCCCGCATCTGCAATGGCACGCTCGGCGGTATCTGCACCTTTAAACTCCAAAGCAAGCTGCCTCGCGCGGGCCCTCATCTTGTCCTCGAGGTTGCGGAGCTGAGGTCCACCGATGCTGACACCCTTACCCAGAAGTCGCAGTCGCTCCTCCTCTAGCTTGCGGAACACATCGTCATTGTCAAGGGGCAGGTCCGAAGTTGCAACACCCTCTACGCTGCCACCAAGAATCTTGCCTCTCTCGTCCGATTTGAATTGACGGGCGACTTCGTGAGCACGAGAGTTCAGTTCTGCTTTTACTTGAAGAATAGCATCCGCGTTCAGCGCGGGGTCCTTGAGCAACGCGCGCAGCTCCTGCTCCATGGCAACGAACGCGGCATCCTCGTCGAGAGGCAGCAACCCGATGGGAACACCTTCGGGGAACCGGTCAAGATAGTTCCGTTCTGTTGTCTTGTATTTGCGGGCCAACTCCCTTGCACGTTCATTCATTTGATCCTCCAAACTCACCAGGCGCGGGTCCTCTCGCGTCGCACCGTTCGCCAAAAGTGCCGCCCGCTCCTTCTCCAGTGCTAAGAAGAGACGGTCGCCGTCCAACGCAAGCAGCTCTAACGGCACACCCTCCGGAAACGGTTCCAGGAAGTCGCGTGAGGCCCGCAAGGCACACGCCGCCAGTTCCGCGGCCCGCGCACACATGTCCTCCTCAATTTGCTTCAACAGGTCTGCTCGCGGATTGTCGGAGGCGATCAACGCATTGCGCTCAGCTTCCAACTCCAAAAACACAGCATCGCCGTCCAGCTGGTTGTAGGTAACTTCACGCTCTGGGAGCACAACGACTGCAGCGGCAAACATCTCGTCCCGGTCACGCCACTTCTGCTCCTTCGCGAGCTCGTGGGCGAGGTCGTTCATCTGGCGCTCCAGGTCACCGATCTTCTTCGCGTTCTTCACGGGGTCCGCCATCAGGCGGCGGCGCTCGTCCTCCATCGCGACAAACTCGGGGGACTCGTCCAGCGGCACGTCGCGCAGCGGCACACCCTCGGGGTTCGCGTCAAGGAAGTTCTCGCGGTCACGCCACTTCTGCTCCTCAGCCGTTGCTGCAGCAATCTCGCGCATACGGTCCTCTGCCGCAGCGATAGCAGCAGCGTTCTTCACTGCGTCTTCAGCCTTCAGCGCGTAGCGTTGCTTCTCGAGATCGGTGAACTCCTGGTTCTCATCCAGAGGCATCCCTCGGACATCACCAGCGCCAGTACCCGGCTCGTTGCGGCCCTCGTACAGTGCCCACACCCGAGGAAACGCAGATTTGGCCAGGCACGCATCAATCGCCGCAGCAGACACATCGGCATTGTGCGTCACACTGAAGCGGGTCTTCAAACTCCCAATGGCAAGGTCGATGTCAGAGACGCACTCGGGGTTCACGCGGCACGCCTCACTGACGTCACCGATGAGTGCAGCTCGGAGCTCATCGCGGCGGTTGCGGAGTACCTTGTCCCACTCAGACCCATCGAAGTCCTGGTGATGGCGCGTCGTCACCTGCGGTTTGTTCTTATCGCTGTTCCGCGCATCCCCGCCGCGTGCGGTGGCGCCCTCACCGGGGTAACGTCCACCAACAATATCCTCGCGGTCGCGCCACTTCTTCTCCTTAGCGAGCTCGTGGGCTCTTTCGTTCATTCCGTTTTCCAATGCTGAGATGCGAGGGTTGTTGGAAAAACCGGCTTTTAACTGTCGGAGTTCATCTTCCATCGCAATAAAGCCAGCGTCGTTATCAAGATCCACGTCTGCAAGTGGGACGCCTTCTGGGTTCGGATCCAGAAACCCCCGCTCCGAATGTTTGTATGCACCAGCAAGTTGCACTGCAACGTCATTCAGCTTGCCCTCCAGGTCGCCGATCTTCTTCGCGTTCTTCACGGGGTCCGCCATCAGACGGCGGCGCTCGTCCTCCATCGCGACAAACTCGGGGGACTCGTCCAGCGGCACGTCGCGCAGCGGCACACCCAGCGGTTTTGAATCAACATACGTTTCACGGTCACCCCATTTCTGCTCAGTGGCCAACTGAGACGCCCGCACTCGCAGCTGGTCGTCAATGTCACGAAGTCTTGGTGCTCCTGATTTCTCACCCGCACCAAGCAGAGCGTGTTTTTCATTTTCAAGGGATACAATTAAAGGGTCACCGTCTAAATCCAACATGCGTGCAGCTATACCTTCGACGCTAGTGCCTAAGACTTCTTCGCGGTCGCGCCACTTCTGCTCCTTCGCCAGCTCGTGGGCGAGGTCGTTCATCTTGCGCTCCAGGTCGCCGATCTTCTTCGCGTTCTTCACGGGGTCCGCCATCAGACGGCGGCGCTCGTCCTCCATCGCCACAAACTCGGGGGACTCGTCCAGCGGCACGTCGCGCAGCGGCACACCCTCGGGGTTCGCGTCCAGGAACGCACGACCATCCTTCTTTTCAGTTCTCGCAAGCTCGTCGATACGGTCCTTTATTTGTTTCTGCAGTGCTGCGATGGTCTCCTTGTCTTGTGGGTTTTCCTCCATGGCCTCCTCAAGGTCAAGGAGCAGGTTGCCATAGATTTCGTCTTGGTCTAGTGGCCGCAGGCGGGAGAGCGGAATGCCTTGTGGGGCCGACTCGACAGCCGGCACGCGTTTTCTCAGTACGTCTGCTGCGAGTTCGTAGGCACGGTCCTGAAGCTGCTCCTCCATGGCTTGAATTTGCTTTGCAGACAGGTTGGCCTTCTTGCCCTTGTGCAAAGCTTCCTCAAGTTGCATAAACTTCTCGTCCTTGTCGAGTGGCAAGTCAGAGAGTGGCACCTGCAAAGGATACTGGTTTAGCTTGGCCCGTTCGGCCTCGCGCTTCTGTCTAGCCAACTCTTGCGCGCGCTTCTCGAGTGCTTCCTTGATGTCTGTGATCTGCTCCTTATTCCCGGACGCATCCTCTGCGAGAAGGTCGTTAAGCTTCTTCTCGAGATCAATAAATGGCATGTCGTCATCAAAGGAAATCTCACTGTCGCTAATGCCAAGCCCCCGTGTGTAAGCTTCACGCTGGTGTGCCTTGTAGTCGCTGGCGAGCTCGTGGGCACGGTCATTCAAGCGTTGCTCAAGGGCACCAATGGCTCGGTAATCGGGCTTCGAAGCACGCAACAGCCCTAACCGTTCTTCCTCCATCTTGTGGAACTGTGGATCGGTGTCAAGAGGCAACAGTGCGAGGGGGACGCCTTCTGGGTTCTGATCCAGGTAAGAGCGATCCTTCGCCGCAATAGCCTTTGCCAGATCTTCCGCCCGGGCGTGGATCGCGTCTTCAACTTTGCGAATTTGTGCGCTATTTCGCCCTGGCTCGCTTCGCAGTCGTGCGCGTTCGTCTTCAAGGGCCTCAAACTTGGCATCTTCATCAAGCGGGAGAGCGGTAGTGGGAATGCCATAATACGTGGGTTTCATATAAGACGGTCGTTCACCTGCATTGGCGCTCTTGGCCATCTGCGCAGCCGCAGTGTGCAGATCAGCTTCGATGCGTTTAACGCGACCCATGTCGGGCATCGTCTCTCCAAGTTCATCTCGACGGTCAGCTTCACCAGCCAAGAACTCTTCATTTGTGTTGAGCGGCAACGTGTCTGGTTTTCGACCGTGATACTCAGGCTTCAAATAGTTTTTCCGGTCGTTCGCAAGATAATCGGCAGCCATTTTGTCGGCCGCCGCGTTGAGTTTGTCCTCGAGCTGACGCACCATGGCAGCATTTTTCGCTGGGTTCTTCTTTAACTCCTGGCGTTCTCCTTCCATTCGAAGAAATCGCGAATCGTCATCGAGCGGCAGCTCTGCATTCTTGACGTGCAGGTGTTCAGGAGCGAGGTAATCACGGTCTTTTGTGATCTGTGCCTTAGCCAGCTCGAGGGCACGCGCATTGAGTGCAGCATTCAATTTGGCAATCTTGCTAGGGTCAGGGTTTTCCTTCTGTCGCTCGCGAAGGCGCTCAATCTCTTGAGTGTGGAACTTGCGGTCTTCATCGAGAGGTAAATCCTGGTACGGCACGCCTAACGGCATCGGATCAAGGAAGAGGCCGCGCTCAGTCTCCTTGAGTGCTTTGGCGAGTTCGTGTGCCCGATTGTTCAGCTGCTTTTCAAGTGCAGCAATGTCAGCTGCATTCTTCTTGGGGTCCTTCTTCTTGGCGCGAAGCTTATCCTCGAGCTCACCAAACGTGGGATCACTATTCAAGGGCAATAACTCGAGAGGGACGCCCTCTGGTTCGCGGTCAAGAAACGCGCGCTCCTTCTCATGCATAGCATTCGCCAGCTCCTCCGCGCGCTTGTGCATGGCCTCTTCGAGTGCCGCAAGGCGTGATCCATTCCTTTTGGGGTCCTTGCGAAGCTGCAGGTACTCTTTCGCGAAATCGCGGAATGTGGGGTCGGCCGCGAGCTCAATGTCTTGTGTGGGGATCCCAGCGTATTCGCGGTCAAGGAAGGGAAGCTTCACCAATTTTTCTTGGGTCAGCTCGTTCTCAGGAACGGCAGCCGGCTGCTGGGCCGTAGAGACCTTGCGCTCGTCTTTTGCCTTGAGGGGGGCTTGGTTCTTAGTGGCCTCACTTTTGGTAATAAAGAGGTCGTTTTTAAACGGTGCGGCGCGGTCTCCATCGCGGGTTTCCTTTCCTTCAAAGAACTCAACCGCATCATCCGGGGCATCGGTGATACGGACATGGGCAGCTTCCACGCAAACCACCTCCACGCGGCACGGAACAGAGCCGCTGGCCTGCGGGCAAGTAATGGACAAGGCATATCGGCCTGGCGCCGCCAGCTTAGTAGTGAGGCCAATCTCACGAAAGTTTGTGGCTGCAATGACACCCGCAACCCGCGTGTCATCGCTGTCGTACAGGTACATGCCCACAAAGTCGTCCGTCATCGCGTCATTCGTACCTGCCGCCTTCGACGGCTTCAGTTGTGACAGGAGAATGTGCACATCAGTGGGGGCGTCAATCAAAAAGTCCACGCGATCCTTGCCTCCACTCACGAGAGAGACGTGGGCAACTGCTGGGAGCCTCCGTGCCACATCGACAGTGAGCCGCTTCACCGGGACGGCCTTCTGGTCCGCCGCCGTTCGATACCAATACGAAAGCAAGAACGGTGCCATTTCGTGGAACATCGCGCTCGGCACCAGGTAGTTCAGGGAGTCGGCTGGCACCACCACGCGGTTGGCCACCTCACGTGCATTCAAGAACAATCCCTTGTGAACCATTTCGTGGTTGTTTCCTGTCACGAGGTACGTTGGAATCGTGCTTCCATCGATGTTTTCGGCTAGCACCAAGCCGCATTGGATGTAGTTCGGTTCGTTGTCGGGGAGCGTGTGCAACTTGTGTCGCTGATCCTGCTGCACTATCATGGCGACAATTTCGATCGGGTTCGGGGTAGGGTTGCGGACCACGTACAGCGGGTTCTCGCGCCATGTGACGAGAGTGGGGTTGCCGCCGTTAGTGCCTTCTCCCCACTCACTGCGGAAGTGCCAGCTTGGTGCTGCCAGTCCCTTCAGGAGGAGGTGCTGGATGTTCAGGAAGACATCGCAGAAGGTATCGACTGGCATGCACACAACATCGGGACGATCGGCCTCGGTGGCGGCACGCAGCTGAGCAGTCCATTTCTTGTCGTTCGCACTCATGGGTCCGTTGTAAACCGACTCGACAAATGGGTTGTGTAGCTTCACCACGATGTCGGACAGCTTCTTCGGGTTGGGGGTTGTGGAGACAAAGCCAAGAATGGCGTAGCTCTGATCATCATTGAGGTTGAAGCGCTCTGCCTTTCCAACCTCCGTGAGTCCAGCCATCGCTGAGGTCGGGAGGGAGTCGTGCAAACGGAGCCAGAACTGCGGGTCCTCAATGTGATACCCGGCTGATTGTGCAAGCTGCACTGTCGTCGGCACCGTCACGACGGGCTGAGACGTAAAGTCGTGGAATATCTCCTGCATCGTGGTGCCTTCAAGATTCTGGTACAGCGTGTAGAACTTGGCGTAGGCCTTCTCGAGCAACAAGGGCCACCAGTGGTGCGTGGGAGAGCGGCAGTACAGAGTGTTGCCGTCAACCTGAGGGATACGGTCGTCAATCTCAACCTTCAGCCACTGGCCGTAGCGGTGGAACTGGAACGTGTAGCGGCCATCCTTGCGCGGCTTCTTGGAGACGAAGCAATTTCGAATCACATCGGGGTGATTGTCCACAAGGGCAGCGAACGCGCTCAAGCAGCAGCACTCGTAGT
The DNA here is from genome assembly GCA_030849605.1 of Wallacemonas sp. 195SL. Lineage (NCBI taxonomy): Eukaryota > Euglenozoa > Kinetoplastea > Trypanosomatida > Trypanosomatidae > Wallacemonas > Wallacemonas sp. 195SL. The sequence goes on along the minus strand of JASANS010002457.1, from coordinate 102,482 downwards.
GTTCGCCCTGCGTGAATTGGTCACGACTGAGGGTGTCAGGGAGAAGGGGCTTGGTCTTGCCTTCTGGGTACAAGTCACCAATGTGCACCCACGGGTCCTTGGTGATATTGCGGTTGTCGATCATGAAGCGCTTGTCCTCAAATGGGGAGTTGCTGTCCGGAACTTCACGAACGCCACTGTGGGGTAAGTTGATCGGATCATAATCAATTGGGTTCGACTTAGCGGTGCCGTCTTCACCCTCTTCAATGAGTTCGTTTTCATCAGGAAGCATGGCAGCGTCGTCGGGCGTGTCCACGCGACGCGCCTTGCTGTCCTTGGAGCACACAATGGAGATGTGCGCCGGAACTTCGTCGGCACCACGAGGGCATGTGATGGACAGCGCGTAGCGTCCACTGCGAGGGAGGCGGTACACGATGCTCGTTTCACGGTAGTTCGTAGCTGCATGTACGCCGCACACCTTGCGGTCGGTGTCGTCGTAGAGGTACATACCCATGTAGTCACTGGCCACAGCGTCACCGCCAGTCTTGGGGCTGATGTACGGTTTTTCCTGGTGGCACAAGATGTGGACATCCGTAGCAGAATCAACATAGAAGTCAATGCGATCCTTCGTGCGCATGCGCAGTGAGACGCGTTCCTGGATGGGCTTCTCCCACACCATATCCGGCAGATCTAACTTTTTGATCGTGATATCGCTGTAATCGACGTTCTGCATGCGGTACACGGCGAGCAAGAAATCAGCCTCTTCGTGCTCGTGCATACACGAGGGAACGAGGTAGCACAACGAGCTGGGGGGAATCGTCACGAAGTTGGTCACTTCACGAGAGTTGAGGAACAGGCTCTTGTTGATGGCCTTGTGGTTGTTGCCAGTGACGAAAAATGTGGGAACAGGTGGTTTCTGTTGGTACTGCGAAAGTACCATGCCGCACTGGCGGTACGTCGTTGCCTCGGAGGGACCCTTGACGTGCCTCTGATCGGGCTGAATAATGACGAAGGACAAGGTCACGGCTTCATGGCCCATGTTGCTGACGTAATAGAGGGGATTCTTACGCCATGTCACACGAGTCGGATTGCCACCAGCGGTGGGGCCTTTCCAGCTGTCTTCGTAGTACGTCGCATCCGTTTCAACCCCACTGATGAAGCACAACTGCATGGAGTTCACAATCCGCAAGAACGTGGAGAGAGGGATGAAGATAGACCGAGGGTTGTCTACGTCGTATCTCTCGCGGAGCTTCGGTGTCCAGGCAACGTCTTGAGGGTTGAGGGGGCCCGTGTAGACGTACTCGTCGTCCTCGAAAGGATTGTGCATGTGCACCACAATCTCATCCAGTGACGAAGTGCCCGTCAGAGAAAAGATCTCCAAAATACCGTACTGCTGTTCCTGCTGCAGGCCCATGGCTTCTACGTCAGCGCTCCCAGTGAGGGCTGAGGCGCTGAATGTGCCTGCGTAGATCTCCTGAGCGAGATCCAACCAGTAGGCGCCTTCCATGACATCAGCGCCGGCGGCCTTGGCAAGCTTGGGATTCATCGGGATGTTCAGCACAGGGTTGCCGGTGAGGTCATGGTATGTCTCCTGCAGCGTGCAGCCCTCAGTGTGGTCGTACGCCGTGTAGAACTTGGCATACGCCTTCTCGAGCAACAGAGGCCACCAGTGGCCAGTGGGGGACTGGCAGTAGAGGGTCTCCCCATCCTCTAGAGGAATGCGGTCGTCGATCTCAACCTTCACCCATTCCTTACCGCGGAAGAACTGGAACGTGTAGCGGCCATCCTGGCGAACCTTCTTCGTCACGAAGCAGTTGCGAATGACATCTGGAAAACGAACTAGAGTCGCCAAGGTCGACAGCATGAAGCATTCATAGTGGTTACCTTGTCCGAATTGGTCGCGTGAGAACGTCTCTGGCAAGAGAGGCTGACTTGCACCGGCTGGGTACAGCTTTCGAATCGAAATCCACGACTCGACCGTGTCCATGTTGTTTCTCACAAACGCGTCATCCACGAACGGGGTGGAGCTATCGGGAGACTCGGTAATCTTAGACGGCATCTGGCAGTTGTGTGATAAACAGACCGTGCGTATCGTTCAGAGCCTCAAAAAGGGAGGAAACGGGAATTGTGTATGAGCTTTCAGTGAGGGGACAGAAAGTCAAACAGTTTCTAAGGAATGGAAAAAAAAAAGGATAGAAAGAGAGATGCACACTCGAAATAACAAAAGTGTTCGGCTTGTTGCCGTCGCTAAGCGTTCCTCTAAGCTGAGTGAACGAAAGACGCGCCACAACGAAATAGAAAAAAAAAAGTGTAAAAGGAACTATGTGTGTCCACTACGTGTTTCCTCTTCAAATCCAGCTAACCGTTGAGGGGCGGATAGCAGCCAACTCGACCTAAAAGATGAATGCAAAAGAAGATCAAGTGGTTGACGAGAGGAGGGAAAAAAGGGGCACGTGTATTGACTGTGAGTGAATGACTGTCCTACAGCAAATCTCTTCAGCTGGTGAACGAGGTGTTGTGAAAGTCTCTATTCTCGTACGCTATATATGAAACTATGAACGAGACCGGTACAGTATCAGGGGTGACGTAAGCAAACCCATGGATCACAAGAGAGCACAGAAAGAAGAGAGAGAGAAAGAGAGAGAGAGAGAGCGTTGTGGAAAGGAAAGAGCAGTTACATATTTAACGTGACAGCGTACAATTCTCAGACATGCATCCTTGACTGAACGGGGGAAAGAAACCGAGCAGGGTTGCCTACAGTGAGTGCTTGGAGGGGGCGGCATCTTTTGCGCCGCAAACAGTCAAACGGTGATTGCCTAGTTGACTGATTAACTGATGTGTGCATTTGGGTTGTTGTTATTGATGTTGAGAATAGTCGCGTAGTGGCTTCGCTGCAGTTATCCTACAACGGACGAATGTCATCGACTTCGTGTTAGTTTCCTCTTGTTGCTCTTTAATCGGATCGACATACTTGTTCTTCAAACGTGTGTGTGTGTTGCGACGGGGGAGGAGAGGGGCGGCTCGGTTTTACTCCTCACACTCTTCTCGGGTGCTCCCGTCGGCATTTTGCTCCGTTGAGGTGGGCAACGCAAGACTTGCCATGCCTGGGGACTTGTGTGGGACGTCCGTATCCCGCGGTTCGATGGTTGGGGAAAAGCTGGAGACATCGACGGGAGCCAGAGAGATATCGTGCTCATCACTGAGTAGCGAGTATCCGCCATCTGCCCACTGCACAAACTGCAGCGTCTCTGTCCTCGAGACGCCATGTTGCCTTTCATCTCCCTCACAACACGGCGAGAGTGTCATTGGTGACTCTCGTGCATTTGACTGTTGGCTGTGGCGGACAGGTGTGGGGACAGTGACCAAGGCGACGGCCTCCTTGACCTCGTTCGAGTCCATTGTGCCGATCTCGGTCGCACGGAGAGACGGGGCATCACAAATTGGCACACCTTTCTTCCCATCAGCACACGTAAACAAGCTGCAACTAGGCAGCGCTGTTGTGTTGACTGGGAGAGGCCGTGCGCGTGTGCGTCGGGTGGGCCGACGGGGAGACGTGTTGCGTGCATCAGCGGTCGTCTCAACCCCGCAGACCTCGTCAAGTAGGGGAAGCCCGCTGACGCCGGCGATCTTGGACCAGCCCCACACGAACAGTCCCTCGCCAGCACTGGCAAGTCCGTAGTCAGTAGCAAGGCGCTCACACTCCCCTAAGCTGTCAGATAAACAAAGTAGCGCATACACTTCATTGTGAAATGGGTCAGTCTGCCGGCCAATCGCCTCCACCGTAGCACCAAAAGGCACCACGCCAACCACATCTGCGTGTCGATGCGGATGTCGCCGCACGCGGACAGTTTTATCGCACCGAGACGGTGTGTACGTGCGCACAAAGGGCACAAATTCAGAGGCAAGCCCCAACGCGCCGCTGCTCCACCGCACCAGCTTTCCATCGATTGAGACGGCGACAGCCTCCATCACAGATCCCTCCGTGGGACGCCACCACTCTCGTGGCTGGTCAGTCGGCCGAGTCATGCCCATTTCGTCCGTCTTTTCGGGTGGTGGCTGAACGACTGTGGACTTTTTCACCACACACTCCAGCCAACGCCGCACCAAAAGAGGCCGCCAGTCACAGGTAGAGAGCATCAGCGACAGCGGCGGCCCAACGGACAGGCCACTCAGACGAAACGTTACGGACGAAAACGCGGGGAGAAGTGCACTCGCTGAGTCGCTCGGGAGGCGGTCTGGGGAAGAACCGCTGGCCGCGTGGAAATCGTGGCGGTCTCTCCCACGCTTACGGTGGCGCACCGCAGTCTCTGCTAGTCGCTGCAGCACAGCACACGACGGGGTCGAAGCGTGGACCAGGGTCAGCGCGAGAGAGCCGCCCGCCATGAGCTCCAGACGCGAAATGGGAACTGACAAGGCAACGCACCGCGTTGGCGAGTCAGGGACATCGATTGGGATGGCGGCGAGAACGACAGCGGGTGCGTCAAGATACGCACCGTCAGATGCTACTAGATCGTCGCATGGGGTGAACTGGGTCCAAAGCGCAAACACTTCTGTTTTTTTCGTTGGGGCAGTACTGCCACTGAGCATGAGTTGCACTGAAGAAATAATAGTACGTCGTTCTGGAGCGAATCGTACTACTGGGCCAGACTCTTCAAACAAGCAAACAGAGGTGTCGCCACTCATCGTCACGAATTGACACGACGTCGGGAGTTCGAATGCTCTGTGCAACGCGAGTCACGTATGTTCATCTAGTTTGTGTCACGTGAGCGTGTGAGGAGGGAGGGATGAACCGGAAAAGTCGTCAGGGGGGTGGGGGCGGAAGGGGCGAGAGAAGCGGAAAGATACGCTGAAAGCGTCATGCAGATCACGTGTCGTGAGGGGGAGCACTACAAGATTGGTTCATCAAAATAGTACCTCGAAGACTGCTAGCTGCACCAAGTAGAGGGAAGTAGCCAATAGACACGGTCAGCTTTGTCTCACGAAGCCATTGTGAAGTGTGGTTCTTGCGCAGCACAACGCACACCTCGTCGGTGGCCTGTTCTCAACGGTGTAGCAAGCATGTCTTCACACAAGGCAATGTCAATGTGTGACCCTTCACTCCTCATCCCCACAAAACGGATCTGACTTGGTGTGCGTTTGTGTGTATGTTTGTGTTTTTGTTTATGTGTATGTGTGTGTGTGTGCGGGGGGGGGGGGGGATTGCACAGTGATCGCACTCAGCAAAGAACCATCTCCACTATGGCGAGGAGTGGTTGGCCAGCGATGCAAGGAAAACGAGCGCGAGAAGCACAAGCAGAGTACAGAGAGTCGGGAAGCAAGGCAGTATTCGGAAGAGTTGAACGGAGTCCCCAGACAGCGAAATAAAACAAAAACCGAAAGAAACAACATGAAGCGAATGCAAACACACACGCACACACACTCAAACCAATGAAGAACGAAAAGAAAGTCTCACCTCGACAAAAAAAAAACATCACAAGAAAAGAGGCCGTTAATCCAGCAAAAGAGTGGGGAAACAAAACAAAACGAAATGACGGCCAGGCGGTTTTCCGTGCGTGGGGAGTAGGGAAAAGGTGAGATCACAAAACGATAATAACAATAGTAAGTTTGTAAGGCACGTGAGTGCGATCCGCGGGGCATCCCGCGACCACACGATTGAAAGGACAACAGAGAAAACGAAGACGAACCACAAAACAAGTAAATAAAAAATCAATTTTTGTAAGGGAAAAGTGGGAAGCAATCACTGTTGTGCCAATGAGTACTGGTCCGACTGTGTCCGGGCAAGTCGGAGGAGAACTTCAATCAAAGGCCAGAGTGATGGTTGGAAGGCTGTGTTCATGATTCTGCACAGACACGTGATGATCGTTTGCACAGCGCTTTCACAACATGAGAAAAGGAGAGAGAGAAACATGAACAGGAGGGGGGGGGCAACAGCGCTCGGGACCCTATACAGTGTTGTTTGCCGCCTCAACGCGCTCGCCGACCTTCACTTTATCCTTCACGATATCGGTGCGCCACTGACCACCGCGGTCCATGAAAAGAACGTTCGTGTGATGGCGAATAACAGATTCACGGTGGGTGACAGAGATCATTCGTACATCAAGTTGACGGAGATTATTGAGCACATCCTGCTCCGTTTCATCCATCATTGAGGTTGCTTCGTCCAGGATAGCGACAGGCAGCTCCTTGGTGCGGTCCATGCACAAGACATGAAAGAAGACGCGGGACATGCTGATACGTTGCTTTTGGCCGCCACTCAAGCTGCCCCAGTCGTAGGACTCATCGTTTTCGTTGGGGTTGAAGCCCATTTTGGGGCTTGCGTAGCCTCCAATCACATGGACAACGCTGAGAGCACCGGCCAGGGTGATGGCCTTCTTTACCTTCTCCTGCATCTCCGGGGATGCCTCCGGGGGCATCTGCGGAAAGGCGATTTGCTCATAGAGCGTGCACTGTGGCACCATGTACGAGTGCTGCGGGGCCATCAAGTAACGAATGCGTCGATCGCACGAGACGCGGCCGGACGTCGGCATCCAAAGACCCGTCAGCATCCGAATCAGCGACGTCTTACCGCAGCCGTTCTCTCCAATGATGACCCAGTCCTCGGTGTTGCGCATCGTCAGATTGGCGTTGTCGAACAGCTCTTGACCGCCAGGCGAGATAAGACGAACGTTTTCAAGACGAATCATATCCGTCGTGTTTGTCACTGCACTGTCAAAGTATTGCATGCGCGTGTACGCGAGCGGGGTGGAGGTGCTGTCGTCGGAGGCACCGCCAGCAAAGCTGCCCTCACTGATGTGGCCCTCGCGAATGAAGACGCCCTGTGCAATGCTGCGGAGAGTCGTGTCGAACTCGGCCATCTTGTTCGAGAATTCCGTCAAATGCGACAGTTCGCGGAAGTTGACAACAAAGTCCTTGACGCTGGTGTTGAGGTCTTCAAGAAGCTGGATCTCCATGTACACCTCGTCGACAGAGCGGCGCTTCTTGCCCTTGGGAGGACTGAAGAAGGTGATCACGTACGCCATGACTGTGAGGAATGAGGTGAAGGCCACCTCCATCGTTTCGAAACTGCCCTTCGCCAGAGCCATGTGATCAAGAGCTTGCTTTAGCTTACCGAGAGACCCGTCGAGACGGCGCCGTGTGTAGTCGCCTGCCCCGTGCATCGCGATGTTTTCGACGTTTCCCATGTCATTGCTCAGCATGCGATGATAGTCATCCTCGCGCGTGAGAAGAAGTGCGTGGATGCGGCCAAATTGGGGAGACAGCTTTCGCAGAAGGAGAACAGACGCGGTTACGACTGCTCCCATCACCAAAGCAGATTGCCGCCCTGACTGCTTCACGAGAGCGGCGGTGGAGGTAATGCACTCGAGCCCCGGGAGTACAAAGTAGTACGGGAGCTCGGCAAAGTGTTCAGCAAACTCCCCGCAGTACGTCGCAATGACCGTGTCGGCTGCCTCGAGGCGGTTGTCCAAAACAGTAGCCTGGTAGTACACCAAGTGGTGGTAGAACCTACGCTGGAACGTTCGACTGAGGCGCTCCCTGTAGCAGCCAATTAGCCACGGGCGAATCCCCTCGATCGCACCGCTGCAAAGCCCCGCGGAAAGACCAACCGAGCCACGCACGAGAATTGTCTGACAGAACTTTCCGACGCGTGTATCTGGCTTCCCGTGAATCATGGAGGCCAGCACATCGCCATTCGCCTTGGAGATCCACACGCGGAGCACGGCCTTGACAGCAAACAATAAAATGAATATTGCGGACCCTACCGCCTCCCGGCAGTGCCACGTGGGCAACGCAGTTCGTGCGATTTGGAAAAAGTTGCCCAAGAAAGAAAACGAAACCTGTGCGTCGTCTTCAGTGTGGACCTTACGAATTAGCTTGCTGTACAGCCGCAGTGCATGCCGCTGCAAGAGAAACGCCACAAAAAAAGTAATGGACGACCCGACAACGGCGAAACGGTATGGTGCTGGAAAGCTCTGAAAAGCAGTGGCAAGCGTATGCGGTACATCGCGCGCGCGCAGATGCGCCTGTGACACAAGCTGGGACATGTGTGAGCTTTGGCGCGGTGCTGATATCCGTGTTCTGTCCTTTGTGAGTGTCGATAAGGGTAGTAGTAAGGGGAAGGGAAGGAAGGTAGAAGCTTCTCAAAAAAAAAAAAAGAAGAAGGTGAAAAAAAAAATTGCACAATTCCTCGCAAGGCTGATTTTTGATATCTACTCCAGAGCACTTGATCAACAGAGATTGCTCAGCAGAGATTTTTCAAGTTCACTGGTCCTGCTCTTGTCTACTGTAGTGTTACAAGACAGCCTATACCAAGAAAAGCTGAATTGCGGCACCGCAAAAGGGAGAACGGGGTAGAAAAAGTGGAGAAATGAAATCTGTTGAAGCGTGAAAAAGCGTGCAATCGTGAGGTGCCACGTGCATGTACAAGTGTTTGCGTGGGGAAGGGGTACAGGAAGAGGAGTTGGCAAGGCACCACGAGAAAAAGAGCAAAAAAACGGAAATCACAAAAAAAAAGTGAAAACAAGTGTTGGGGACGAAGGTAAGAAGGGAGGCGGATATGAAAGATGAGATGTGAGCAAGAAAAGAACGAAAAGGAATTGCAGTTGCGATCGCAGCACAGAAACGGTGAATTGAAGACGTGATCATGCCTTGTCGCACCCACGGTGGTAAGACGCCGGACAGTGAGCTGAACGCGCATCGACACCTTGTCTTCCATAACTGCGGCAGCTGGCGAGCGCCGAAGAGCGGGGAGAGAGAGAGACAAGTAACGCGTCGCCTGATTATGTATGTTACTCTTTATGTGATTCGAGAGGCAGTGCAATCAAAAAGCAAAGAAAAAAAACGCACATGGAGAAACAACACCCCGAAACAAAAATGCAAATCTGTCATTGCAACTGTGTGGTGCATGCGCGCTCGGCGTGCACGGTGCAAAAAAAAAAAAAAAAACTCAGAAAGGCAGTGGATTCGACGAGGCAGTCATCGGTACAGGAAGGTTTTGTGTTTCACGAACGCACAGCTTGAAGAGAAAGAGGGGGAGAGGCAGACGCAGATCTGTTGCAGCCGTGTCACACCGACTACGGGCCTCTCTCTCCGATGAAACTGCTCAATCGCTTCCCTTCTCGGAGCCTCCTAAGCTGCTGAAAATAGCGCTATCCGCAGAGTCGTGGCGAGAGAGAATGTGCTCTGAGTGACTGCTATCATGTGACCTAATTTCGTCGAGATCAGCGTTCTGGTGAGCATTGCCTGGTGCGTGTGGAAAGGCGGTGGTGTGGTGGGTATAGCTTGGGGTGTTTGGTGACAAGAGCTCGCCTTTGAGAGCCTCGCTGATTGTGTCAGCCGTGGTCACGGCTCCCTTCGAGCTGGGAGAGCCGCGCTTGGTGCCGCCGGGTGGACCCTTCCTACCAGCCGCGCCACTTGTATTCGTGCGCGCCGGACCAGGCCGACGCTTTATCGGTGGGCCTGACACGCCGCCGGTGCGAGAGGCGGCAGCACCAGCACGTCGTGATGCCGAGCGTCCGTTCGACTTGGTTGTTGACCGAAGCGAACGGTTCGCGGCCGCACGCCTCGCTTCAGGCGACAACGGGGATTGGCCACGCGCGATCAGATCCAGACGGCGACGATTCTCTGCAGCCACATCGCGCTCGGCCAAGTCGAGGTCGAGGTAGCACAGGCGCGTGGCTTGGCTCGCTCCGTCAGCACCTTGAATGCCCTTGTTGAGCTGTTCGGTTATCGCAGAAAGGAGGCGTGTGTACTGATGCAGAAACGCCTCCAGAGCATTCGCCCAAGCGCGCCGACCTGCAGTGGGGTCGTCAAAGCAGGTCATCCCGTTTTCGCAAGAGGGGAGTTCTCGGTCACTCTGCATTGTGCTAGACACCACCCCGTTTGACGACCTCTCTGGTCCCGTGGGTGATGACTCTTCGTCGGCGGTACCTGTTGTCGTGATCGGGGATTCGAGCTTCGTTGGAGAAAAAGGACTTTCCTCATCGGCCGCGTCACCGAACGGTTCGTGAGATCGCATGTGCGGAGATGCGGCGCTGGTCTCTTTGATGTTCTTGGTGCTCTCCGCAACTCCAATGTGCGGCAGTGTTGGCGCAGGCGTGCTCAGGTAGTCTGACAGACGCAACGCGACGTAGCGCCAGCAAGGGTAGAAGCGACAGAAGGGGTCGTGAGAGATTGCTACGCCTAATTTAATGTCAACAAGTTCGTGTCCGAGCAGCGCGTACTGACGGTGGTAGTCCATCACCAAATCATAGAGTGAATTGAACGTCATTGGTTTAAACATGAGCGTCGATTTGCGACTCAAGCCCAAAGCCCCGTAGCACACACGGGACGGCGTGCGGGCACGGATGGCCAGAACAATGTGACGGTAAGTGCTTCCGTTGGCTTGCGATTTAAACGAGAGTGGGATGCGGTCGACGTCCTTCATGCCTTGCGTCAGGAGCAGCGCAACAAAGGTGGCCTCCAGGCAGCGAATTGGAAGCGCTTCAGTGAGAATCTCCTTCGCTGTCATCAGCACACTCTGTAGCGAACGGTGCTTCTCAAGGTTGAAGATGGTCCGTGGCAGGTGGTTGTAGGAAAGTGTATCCAGCAACTTTTGAATGTGGGGAATTTGCTCGACTGGTGGCAGGTAACGCGGGATGGAGGACTCGTCGGGGCGTGGCACCTCTGCAAGGCCTTCGGCGCCGGCAAATGGATTCAGTCGGCTCAGCTGCTCAACCACCGTTGAACAGCGCTCCGACATCTGTGCGGGGGATGCGCACACACTTCAATGGGAAACGGGAAGAAACCACGCAAAGCGGTAAGAATGTCAGCAGCGGCTGTTTGGTTTCCGTGTTCGTCTGACGGAGAGAGAGCACTGTGATTTCCTGCTGCTCAGTTGAGTCCGCAGAAAAGGGGCGGCGCACCTGGTTGCGGCACGGTTGTATCTGTTCTCTGCTTCAACGCTTCTCAGTGAAACTTACTGTACCGCTGTTACAATCAATGGAGAACAGCACTGTTGAGAGAGAGAGAGAGAGAGCAAGTCCAGGTCCGAGGAACGACGTGATGTTACCAACACAAAAGTGATGAAACACGCAGCATCAGTTATTCGACCAGAGAGAGAAAAGAAAAGAGAAAGAACCAGAGAGGAACAAGAACGGAGTAGGAAAGAAAGGACAGGTATTGGTGTATGTGCGTGTGTGTGTGTGTGTGTGTGTGTCTGATTGATTCGCACTTTGCATGCACCGCAGCCCGTTTGTTGGCCGCACCGTTCACGGACGGTCGGCCGCCATTGAAAGTGAAAAATTCAACCACCTGTGTTGGTGAGACACGCTTTGAGGAAGAAGGAGAGAAGGAGGCGCTCCCCAAGGGCGTGTGTCGTGCGCGTTGCAGGAGAAAGTGAAAGAGGTGTCCCTGCTCCGACCTCCGCGGCTGGAACTGAGGCGTTCGCAGCGCGTACAATACAGTTGTTGCGTGGGCCCGTTGTTGTTACGCACGCGGGATATCGTTATTTTCACTCATGCCGTTTTGTTTGTTTGATTGATTGTTTGTTGTTGTTCTTAAGCTTACTCGTACCGTGGGGGACACACACGCGCAGCTGGGATTTCGCACTGTTGCTCCACACACTTGGAGATCGAATCGGACAAGAACGGGAGATCTCGTTGTGTGGGTGTACAAGTTGTGTGAGTGCTTGTGTTTGTGTGTGTGTGTGTGTGTATTCATCGGTGTGTTATGTGTTAATCGGTCGTCCCACATCCGTGAGAGGGCAAACCAGTCGTTTCGTGGGCTTCGCACAGTGGACCAGTGCGACAAAGACAGATGCGTGGTAAGAGCACGGAACACAAAAGCTGCATATACGCGAAAGGAAGCGCCATTACAGATACCATTCCAGCTTGTCGGTGTCGTGTTCTTTCTTTCGGAACCACTCGTACTCCCCAAATTGCGTGTCGAACGTGCCAGACTGAAGAGACAAGAGGCGGAACGTGCAGCGTGGGCCCATCTCTTGAAGACGAACCTCTTCCATACTGTCAAAAATATAGCGGTGTGTGCGGAGAAAGATGTAATCACGCTGGTTGTGGAAAGTAGCGACGGCGCGACCCGCGTAATCACGCTTCGGCGGGAACAGGCACTCCAGAACACGCCCAATGCGGCGACCAAGACGTGTGTCAAAATTTTTGAAGATCATCTCGGGGTAGTGATCTGTCCTAGGCGCGGGATCCTCAAGTTGATCGTGCGTGAGAAAATTGGAGACGCGAAACGTGGCTGTCGGCCCTTCGGGAAGATGGGAAATAATCACGTTGTGCGGCTCCTTCAGGCGGTCCGTCACCACAACCAAATCCGTGAATGATCTATTGATGCAGAACTGCGTGATTTCCTTCAGTGTGTAGGTCTTGCGTGGACGGTAAACCGAGTTCGGCAAAAGCCAAAGCAACTCCTTGACCATTTTCTTAGTGCGAAAGCACGGCCGCTCTCCAGTCGTGATGAGTACCTGCGGCATTCGCTTCTCCCTAAAGTAACTGGCAAACTCATCATCTGCCTCGTCCATCACGATTTCAACGTCCTCCGGGTTGTCAATAAACGTGACGTCCGCTCTACGAAGCCGTTCCTTGGTTTTCGGGATTTCCTTCTCAGGTGCCTTTTCCTTGAGACGGCCTCGCTCCTCCTCGCGGGCTTCTCTACGGGCGCGTTTTGTGTCCTTCTTTTGCTTCAAAATTTCCGTGAACAGCTGCGATTTGCGAATGGGCTGGCGAGTTGAGCGAAACCGCTCCATCAGCTCCGGATCAACCTCCTTCGCTTTTGAAGCAAGGACATGTTTTCTTTTCGCGTGTGGTCTGATACTCTTCTTGGAGCGAGCACCTCGGCCCATTTTCTCACCACAATAGCACAGAAATGACCAGAGAGGTTAGGTCTCAGTAAACGAAAGAGAACGCGAGAGAGCCAGAGAGCAAAAGATGCAGCCCTACACAACCGTCTCTGTTGAACAAAACAAAGCAAAAGGAAGAGTGTCAGTGATCAAAAAGAGTGCAAGGGGCAAAAAAAAACGCGCAGATGCTGCCGTCAACAGTAGATACCGTAAATACGTGATGAACAGAGGGGGAGAAACAGGTGGAGTGAGCTGACTGGAAAAATAGATGTTGTATGTGTGTGTTTGGGATGGCGACGAGAGGCATCTGTGTTAGGATGAGCCAATCGCAGCAAGAGTAACAGCACGCAATAAGCAAGAGAAGTCGCTCGTGTGCAGCATCATAGACACGGCCAGTATGCGGTGGCATTGCGAATCAACTGCTCCGTCTCTCTCTCTCTCTCTTTCTGTCAGCGTGCACCGCTACATCTGACAGGAATGGCGTCAATAGCAAAACAGATTTCTTCACGTTGGGGTATTGGTGTTGGTGTTGTTGTCGGTCTTTCTTCTTGAGCGGACAGTGCGATGGTTGCTGTTTTTTTTTTTTTGCATGCATGCATGAAATGGTCAGAGGATTAGTCGTGCACGCTTGTGGTCACACGTGTTGGGTGCGGTGGACAGCATCGTGTCTTCTCACAAGGCACACGCGTCATTGTTTCAGCACGTACTTGCGGGATATTGTTTCCGCCAACTCCCCCAGCGCTTCTGTCAAGAGACGGTCGAAAGAGGGGTGTTGTCGCACGACAGCCATAGACGCCTGTTGGGAGATCTCCTTTTTGGAAAGCGGTCGGTCTGCGGTGGACAAGACCTGTACAACAGTCGAGTGAATTTGTGCCCTGATATCGCGAGAAACACTCGCACTCGGGGCCGTCGGCGCGTTCGACGACGCGGGTGCTTGTTGATGGCTGGTCTTCGACACGCCACGCAGAGCATCAAGTCGCAGCTCGTCGGCCATCTGATCCATCACCTCTTGGCGTTGCCGCTTCACCCGTTCAGCCACTTCACTGTCGCCAAGAAACCCGTTCTCAACGCGGCTACCATGCACCACCACAAACGGGTTCAGTCCGTTTGTGGCCGGTGTCCTGGCACGAACCACAACAACGAGAGGGCCGACAGGTGTCACTGAATCTAAAATCAACGACGCGTGGCCGGCAAGGCCCGCCAGCAGCGGGCTAGCGAAACTAGCCTTCATGATCGCTTGCACACGTTCATTGCTGCCCGCGAAGACGGCATCCGTGGCCGCGCAGGATAGCGTGTGGATGAGTTTGCTGTCACCTTGTGCTGAGACGAGGGCCGCAACTTCCTTCTCTGTCAATTCGTCGCTCCTCTTGCCAATAAGGACGCACGTGATTGTCGGAAGCTGCACAATCGTTGCGCTCGCGCCTACGCGTAGCCGCACGTGATGATTCTGTGGTGTGGCACCGCTGCGCATGAGGGAGGCGAGGCTCGGCTCGTCGAGTCCGAATGCTCGCAGCGCCTCTTGAACATCCATGAAGAGGGATGCGCCGTTGTTCAGCACACTCTCTCGGTGCGCTTGTATCACTTCGCCCCACCGTTGACGCGCCGTCTGAGGCGGAAGAGACGTTGGTACAGCATCGGCCGGTGAAGAGCCCAGGTGCTGTAACAACGCAATGTGCGCCGCCGGCGTCAGTCTCTCCTCCACAGCATCAAGAGCGCTCATGCGCGAGGTGCCGCTCGTGTCCAGAAGAAAGGGTTTAGGGGCTGCGCTGGTTGACGGCCGGCGCCGAAGTTGAGAGGGCAGAGAGTTGGCCGCCACCACAGCCTCATCTTTGCCGGCGATGGAACTCCCAGGTACCAGCTCTGTCGTTTCTGTCACGTCGTAGAGCTCCAAAACGCCTTCAAGCGGCACTTCACGAAGCGTGTACACACCTGGAAACGAGCTCTCGTTCTCTAGCACACGCATTGCCCTCATCATGCTACGAGCCCCTTGAGGATCACGCGGCGTATCGTCATGCTCCTTTAGAAAGGACACCATAGACACAACGGGTCGCAGTGAATCCACATTGGGCCAAAGACTAGCTTCTTGGCTCGGCAGAAAAGCTTGAATCCGTGGATCAGCGAGCACCTTGTCACGTGCCCAGCCCAGTTCAGCGAGTTTGCGGGAGTGGAGTGCTTTTACGGCATCGGGGGCATCTTGGCGTTCGAGCTGCCGCCTGCGCTCCTCTTCATCAGGGATGATCACAAGGCGCTGCTGGACAGCGGTCGTTGACGCGCTACGCACCTCCACGTACTCAGCCCCCACAGTGAGCATCGCCTCTTGGAATGCTTTCGGAACTAGAATGGCAGTCAATGCCTCATGTGGGTCATGGGGAGTAGCCGCCATAGTTCCGCTTCATGAAAGGGCCCTCACGGTGACGTTGACGGTGTGGCGATTCGAAAAAAGTGCTTGGATATCGATTGCGCCAAACCTCAACGCAAAAGCGCGAAAGTGAGAAGAAACAAGAGCAGAGTAAAGATAAGAGGAGAAACAGGCAGTGGGAAAGAAGGAGGTAGAATAGACAACCAAGAGTACCAAAAGAGGCAGTGAAAAACTCTGGCATAAGCGCGGTGTGCATGAATGGACTGATTCCTCGAGAGGTGCGTCCCCATGTTGACACCATAATTGTGCACGCATAACATAAATAAAAACGTAAAGCAAAAGACAACAAGAAGTGTGAAGAGAAGGGATCAGCCTTCTCATATTGCGTGATGTCCGGACTGGGCATCACACAGCTCAGTAGGACGAGGCGTGTCTGCAAGTGGGAACCTCGATACCCAAATTCGTTCGCATCCGGGAAGCGTGGGAATCCGCAAACGTGCAGCGTGGTCTGGTGAGTATGTCCAACATTTCTCCCAGACCACGGTGGCCGTGTATCCAAGTGTTTTCATGGGTGCACGTGTGCGTGTGCGTGTGTATCTGTTCAGTGAGATGGTTTCAGTGTAAAGAGGCGGGTTCACAGTCAGGAATAGTCTGCCTCACTTGTATTGGTCAACAGCACAAAGATATCATTGTGTCAAAACGAAAACAAAGAAGAACAAAACAAAAAAAAAGGAATTGTTCTATGATCTAAAAGATGGTAAAAAAAAAAATCTAGTTTCTTTCGCATCACCACCTTGCGCACCAGTGGGCCAAAGTTGCTGTGTTTTGCTGCACTAATGTTCGTGATAGCTGAGTTGAGAGCACATTCTTGTTTACATTCCCTTCGCTCCACGAGAAAGTTGCTGCGCTCGTCGTGAGATCGTGTTCAGTCTCGCAATTAGCAGTACAAGAAAGAAAGAGAAGGCCGTTCTGTTCACAACGGAGTATCACAAAACACGGCATTGTGCATTGATGTCAAGGCGAAGCTCTTGTAAGAAAATGGGAGCGTCTTGAGAGTAGCAACAGTGGGCAAAGATAAAAACAAAAAGAGAACTGAAGGAAGGAGAAGACCTGTAGCACCGCTGTTTTTTTTTTTTTTTTTCAAGAGAGATGTGCATCTCAAATCTAATGGTGGGTCCTCAGTAGCACTTGTGTCCTCCACAGAGGGGGGGCCGACACGTGGGCGGTGAATCTAAAGTCAAAAGAAGTAAAACAACGACGCAAAGGGTGTGACACGCGCCGCAACACGTCAATCAGACGATCCGCCTCGGAGCGGCCTCGTTCCCGTCGGTGCTTAACGGCGGCGGCCGATGGATGATGGCAGTACCAGGTTTGGTTGTCCACGTGCGTTATTGCCACGACCCCCGCGAGCGCCGCGACCTGTTTCAGCGAGGCCACCCGCCTGCATCATCATTTCATCGAATTTTGAGGGGCTAGGGAATGCAGCGTCGAAGAAAACGGCCATCGGATCGTCAGGGCTCACGTTCGTCACACGCGGCGCGGCGGGGCGGCGGCGGGGCTGTGGCGCCGGTTGAGCACTCTCCTCTTCGTCCATCTCGTACGCGTCACGGCGAGACACGATGGTGTCCGCTCGGGTTGTCCGTGCGGGGGGCTGCTTTCTGGGTGCGTTCCGGCGGGCACGAGGGGGAGCGCGCGGGGGTTTGCGAATCGCCTGCTGAACGGCCTCTTCATCGAGGAGGATGTCATCCATCTCCGCGTCGATCTGAGACAGTGACCGCGTGGTCTGTGGGCGCTTGTGCTGACGGCGCGGCAGAAGAATTGGCTTTGTTTCGTCCTCTTCGCTGAACAGGGTCGAGTCCGCACCCAAATCTGGGGCCTCGCTGACTTGCCGCTGGCGCGATGAGGCAGCCCGCTTCGTCATTGTCGTCACAGAGCCTCCACGGCCGCGCGCAGAGCTCTTTGACGGGACGGTGTGCGCCGGACCCGCGCTTCGACTCTTCACACGACGTGCTGATTGCACGCGGCCAGAGCGGTTCTGGGCGTCGTCCATCATCGTCGAATCGTCCATGGAACCCGACTCCGTGTCGGACCAGTTGATCACGACGACGCTGTGCTTGCTTTTGCTCTTCTTTTGCTGGGAAAGGATATTCGACACAATCTTTTCAAGCTTGGCGCGCTTGCGCTGTTGGTAGTGAACGTCATCCTCGTCCCCTTCACTGAGGTCGCTCTCGCTGTCGAGAAGGGCATCCTCCGAGACAAGCGGCATGGAACGCTTCCCTTTCGCGGTGGAACGCTTACGCCGCAACGACGCGCGGGCTAACTGCTCGAGTGCCGACTGGATTTCCGGATCGCTGTCCTCCTCAAGACTTTTCAGCAAGTTCGCCTCCTTGGATGACGCCCCAGCAGCACCAGCAGCAACAGAGGTCGTTGTGGTGCGGCCACGCGTTGGTGAGGGTGTCACCGACGCGCGGCGTCGCTTGGCAGCCGCCTGCAGCACCTCCTTGGCGTGCTGCAGCGCGTTGATTTTCTCTGTCGCCTCCTGTGCGCGCTGCTCGGCCTTCTTGGCCTTCTCCTCCTCCCGCCTCATTTCGACTTCAAGACGACGCTGCTCCTCTTCCTTTTCCAGCTCCGTCTTCGCAGAGAGCACAAACTCTTCAACAAAGCTGTCGTCGTAAAAGCTATGATGAAGTTGGGCCTCACGGCGGCGAGCGGCAAGGCGCTGCCGACTCGCTGAGCGCCCGCGGCGCTGAGGGACTGGCGACTCGCCGCGGGAACGCTGCGCTGCAGGTACGGCCTGAGTGATTGTGCCTGCTCCGTCATCAGCACCGTTGTTGGGGTAGGACGATGCGTTCTTGAGAATCGACGACGGTGGTGGAGAGTTCTGGCGGCTGCGCACTGGGGAGACAGGTGCAGAGGCGGAGAATGTCGGGTTGTAGCAAGGCCGCTCCTCACGCTCGCCCGCAAATGTGACGCTGCGGCGGCGGGGGTAAAACGGGAGCGGTGACATGAGAGGCGATTCGTCTCCATAGATACCAGTCTTTGACCCTCGCCGAGAGTACGAGCGCTGGTTCACTGGGAGGATTCCCAGCTGCGTCCGAGGAACTGGAGACGCCTGCCGGGAGCGCACGCGTGGTACGGCAGCCTCAGCTCGCATTTCCATCATCTCGTTCTATACAAACGTGTACAAGTGTTGGGTTGAAGATGCCTGGGCTGTCACAGGTTGAAGACAGGGGAGGGGAAGTGATACACGTATCTGAGCACGGACCAACTGTAAAAAAAAAGAGGAAAAGATTTTTTTCAAAGGAAGCAATGAAAAATCAGAAAACAAGATGAAAGAGGAAATCTATTCTAATTCCTTTTTCGCAACGGTCCAAAAATCCGCGTGAACAAAAAGCTGCGTGAGTCTGTGCTTGCGGTAAAGATGCCCGTCACAAACAAGAGTGATGCTTCTCGAAAAGGGGATGTTGAGAGAGAGATACACCACGACAAAACGAGAGAGGAGCAGGCCGGCAGGGAAAGAGATGTGGGGTGGGAGAGGTGAGGGGAGAGAGGGAGGGGGGGGGGGGGCACAGGTGTCGTGAGTGCTCAAGGGCAGTGCATGGATGAGGGCGTGAGGAGCTCAATAGACTCAACTGCACAAAGGGGAAGGGGAAGGGGAAGGGGTCGTATGCATTGGCTCGGGCACGCTCACCACAATCAGGGTACAGAGTGGTAGTGGTTGGGAGAGGGGGGGGGGACAGAGCGAGACCATCATATGTCTCATGTTGAAGGTCACAAGCAACTCTGCTCCTTTTTTGTTTTTGGTTTGTTTGTGTGTGGGGCTGCTTCGGCAGTCTTGTTAGCTTTCGGAGATGAGGATAATCACGTTGCAGACACTTAGATGACGTCTACAAAGTCAAAAAAAAATCATGTTTGTGGGGTGGCGTGGAGAGGTAGAATTAAAAAAGTTGAAGCAATCAGTGCTCCGGCTTCATGTTCTTGTCTCTCATACTTTTTATTATTGTGCTTAGTTTGCCCTGTTGTATTCTCTGCAGAGTTGATATTCGTTTTGAGAACCGAAAAAAAAAAAGGGGCTCAAAAATGTGAGTCAAGAAAAAAGGCTTTTGTGAAATAAACAATAAAAAGAATTACACATAGCACACGCAGAAGTCGCCACATCACGTGTGCATGTGTGTGCATGTGTGTGCGTGTGTATGCACGTTTTCAGTATTAATTTTTTGTTGTTGTTGTTGTTGTCGTGTGGGTGTGTGTTTTATTCTGTCGTTGTGGTAGCGGTTGTTTGTAACGGCTAATTTGAAGAATTCTTTTGAGGTAAATCGTCAACTCGGGGAGGGTGAGAGACAGTTTATGGATCGGGACGTATGTGCCGCGCGCCAGCCGCTTCAAGGCTCTACATGACGCCAGCAGGCAGCTCGGAGGGCTTCGGATAAGAGGACTGAGTACCCTTGCGAGTGACGCTGATGGCAGCGCATTCGTTGGCCCTGTTGCACGCTTCAAGAAGGTTCTTGCCGCAGCTCATAAAGTACACCATGGAGCCCACGAAGCAGTCACCAGCTCCCGTTGTATCCACAGCCTTGACGCGCTTGCCTTTTTGGTGAACGGGGACGGATCCACCTTCGGACAGGACGAACCCGGCGGAGCCGAGTGTGATGACCACATCCTTCACACCAAGCTCCTGCAGCTTCTTCACGGCGGCGAATGCGGACTGCGTGTCGGTCACCTTGATGCCAGTCATGAGGGCGGCCTCCACCTCGTTCGGGCAGAAGAGAGAAACGAATGGCAGGTACGGCTTGATGATCTCCACCTCCTTCGGTGTCGGAGCGGGGGCGGTATTGAACACCGTGTAAATCCCGCGACGATGGGCCTCCTTGAGGCCTTCCAACGTTGTGGCGAGCGGAATTTCGTTTTGGCACACGAGGAAGCGCACCGACTTTGGCAGCATAGCGTCGTAGTTCTTTGTCAGCGCGCGAACCTTCTCTGGGACAAGGTGAGTGGTGGCGTTGGGGCAAATGACAATCTCGTTGTTGGAGGTGGTTGTGTCCACAAAAATCATGGCCAGGCCGGTGGCCTGATTCGCCTGGCGAAGCATAAAGCGTGTGTTCACGCCGTTCCTCTCAAGCTCCTTGATGTAATCCGAACCGTCGCCATCCGTGCCCACCATGCTGACCATGGCAGCTTTCGCACCAAGACGTCCCGCTGCAACGGCCTGGTTCGCACCTTTGCCGCCAAAGCCTTTCTGAAATGACTCCGAGTGCATGGTCTCGCCTATTTGGGGAACGTGGTCAACGTACGCAATGTAATCCAGGAAGCACGAGCCGAGCACCACAATCTCGGGGGCATAGTTACCGAGATGACCTTCAATGTTACCAACACGGCTCATTTTTTTTTTCTTGAGTACGGGTAGTGTTGATGGGTCTGTGATAAAGACAGGGGCAAAAAAAAAACGCAAGATAACTTGGGGTCAAGCGCAGTTTTTTTTTTGGTTGGGGGGGGCGGGGTAGGTGATCACCTTTAGACGCTTTCCAAGGTTTGGTTTTGTGGCGCGATTATTTGCTTCTTTTTTTTGTTTTTCTCTCGTGTGGATGTAGCGACTGGAGAGCGCGACGACACGTCGACGGTGGGAGAGTTGTCAGTATGAAAGAAGAGCAGCAGAAGTGGTCGAGGGCAGTGAAGCGGAGCATTACAAGAGCGCAACATTCGATGCAAACGCAAATGCAAAGTGAACTGATTGCACACGTGGTGCACCCCGGGGGAAAAACGCAATGTGAAGACATATATGAGCTCTCTTTTCTAAAATGGCCCATGACCTGCTTTGCGTCAAAGTCAACCAGGGGGCAAGGGCGAGGGGGGGGGGGGAGGAGGGGGGCGATGCCTCCGACGCTGCAAATTGAAGGCCGTGCTTGTGGGACACGACGCGAAGCGTTTTGGCAAAGCTCAATGAGCCCTTCGCTTCTAAAAGTTGTTCGTATTGTTGTCTCATATTGTCAATTGGTCATCCAGGAAGGCGCCGCCGCCACGTTCGTGCGGACACGAAACCAAACAAACCCACAAGTATGGGCACGGGTAGGCAAAGAAAGCACACTGGAGCAGGGCGCGCGCACACGCAAAGAATCAAAAGCGAAAGTGGCAAACGCCTTGACTCGCGTTGAAAACAAGAATCAGCCACGGGTGCATCAATACACTCATGAGAGTGCGGAGGGGGGGAGAGTACAACGCGGAAAAAGAGAGAGGGTACGCAACGAGTATTTGGTGCATCGTGTTGCTCAGAAAACACCAGTGCGACCGCGACCGGCAAGAATAAGAAAAAGAACCGCCAATGTGAAGAAGGGATGATGAAACATAAAATAAAATATGCAGTACACCAATGTTGTCAGCACCACTGCCCACGCACCAAGAATCAAGAAAGCCACGAGTGGGCTTCGGCCATGTGAGCGAATGCCCAAAAACTGCTGTGTGAAGTCGTTTGGCGTGTTACCGTATTTGACGGAGCTGCGGCCAAAATGAACGCGGCCGTCACGAGAACTCTTGTGCGCGCTGTGATAGTCCTCATCCGTCTGGTTCACGCTAGCGTTGGGGTTTGTGCTGGTGGTGCGGTGCACGGTAAACCGCTCGCCGCGAGGGTCGGTGTAGACGGTCTCCTCCATCCGGTTGCCGTACTGATCAATGAAGACGCGATTCGATGAAGACTGGAAAAACGGACGGAACGTCTGGTTGCCGTCAGGGAATGCCTGTCCAACGTTGGTGCCAAGGCCACTGCCTGGACGAGTGCCACCTCGGCGCATCTCTTCCTCAAGATTGCGAAAAATTTGATCCACACGCATTCCACCAAAGATCTCACGGAACAGTCTGTCGGCATCCTCCTGCGACATTTGCTGGTACTGTCGTTGGGAGCTTGGGCCACCACGCGGATACTGGCCGTACGATACCCCGCGCGAAAAGCCACTTCCCTCGTTCTCTCCGGCACCGCCCATGCTGCGGAACATGGACTGTTGCGCATCGTACTCCTTGCGCTTGTCCTTGTGCCCAACCACGTTGTAGGCAGCTGACACAATCTTAAATTTCTCCTCCGCGCCAGGCTCGTGGTTGCGATCGGGGTGGTATTGAAGCGCCAGCTTTTTGTACGCACTCTTGATCTCATCTTGTGTAGCATCCGGCTTCACCCCCAGCACCGCGTAGTAGTCGTTCTCGTTCACAGACGACTGAAGACGGCGTTGCCATGTCATGGAGTACCAGCTCATCCCCAGTGGAAGCGACGCATTGAGTAGCGGGCGTCGCATAGTTGAGTGAGCGGCAGAAGCAACCCTTGCGGATGTGAAAAATGCGCGTATTGCGGTCGTGGGTACTGACCGATTCCAGAAGCACACTGTGCTGGAGAGGGCACCGCCAGCCCCCATGCGACGAAAAGAGCACCTGGGAGACCAACGATACTGCATGGGAACTAGTTGGAAAAGCAAGTACAAGTACGTGAAGGAAGTAAAGCGCTGGTGGCCACTTGGCAGTCGAGACAAAAAGACAAAAAAGGTTTGGAGGAGGTATGAGACACATAGTGGGGGGGCGGGGGCGCCAAGGTGACAGTCCGTGTGCTTGTCCCACGTGGCGGGAACAGACAGTCAATCAATGACCGATCCGCGTGTGCCACCTCAGGGGGTACATCACATGTGAATAGTCAAGGGAAGGGGAAGGGGAAGGGGGGGGGCAGAGGCAGAGGCACACGCCAGAACCCGCAAAAGGGAAGGGGCTGGAGGGCGAGGACCTTGACAGAGCCGACCAAGGGTGTGCCATCCAAAAGAAAGGCACGAGTCCGATATACGCTCCGTTAGGCGCCTTTCCGGTGCGCAAGATGCCTCTGTACCGCTGGTTCACGACCATTGCCGTTTGCGTTCATTCGGAGTGCCATCTGGTGGCGTAACGTGTTTCTTTTCTTCTCGAATGTGGGGATCGTGAGTATGAACAGCAATGAGGAAAATAGTTCTGTATTGAAATCTAGGCGGCGCACACACACACACATACACACAGGCCGCATCTTGCCTCAATTAGAAGATGCAAGGCTAAACGTGCATGCAGAGGAAAATAGCTCGGATGAAGTCTGCGCGAATGTGGTCAGTGCTACGAAAATGGCGTTCTATGAGTCGGCAGAAGAGGGCCAACTGCCATCTAAAGTGTAGCACCTGCAATGGCGTTTTCACGCAACAAATCCATACAAGCATCACGCGTTTCGTCGGCGCGCTGGCGTTGGCGCTCGCCCAAATCTTCGCGGCGAGCCGCAGTACGGATGGACGCTTCCTGTACAAGAAGTCCGAGGCCGCGCTGTTTTTCCTCGATCATCTTGATCCCACTCTGCGCTTTATGCTGCCACATTTCGACACCATCACGAAACTGTTGTGCCATCTGACGTATTTTCTCAACGTCACGCTCTAGTTCCGGCTGATCCTCTGTGAGGGAGTGGCGCACTGCAAGAAGCAGCTGGTTGAGTTCGTGTTCAACATTCTGAGAGAGTTGATTGGCGCCCTGCTGAAGGCGCATCTCACGCTGGCGGTCAACCTCTTCCCACGCAACATCAAATTCTTGTTCTATGGGCTGCATGGGAAGGGCGTCAATGTAATGCAACAAACACAAAAGAGAAAAACAGAAAATGGAACCACAAACTACTGCCGAGTCAGTGTGCTCATCACGTCAGACGAGAAGCGAAAGCAGCGCAGGGTGAGCATTTTCCACACAGAAAAAAGAAAGAGGTAATGCAAGGAGAGGAAAACAAAACTTGTAGCGGGCGACGTAAGCTGAACGAGCCGAGACGGCTCTTCGTCGGGGTCATCAACAATGGCACGTGATGTGCGCCTTATTCACCGCGTCGTGGTGCGATGTGGGGCTGCAGATGGCTTCATAGTTTCTTCAACGCTGCGGCCGCAATTCGGTGCAAGCAATCCTGGATTTGCTGTTATTATTATTTTTTGTGTGTCTTTTGTGTGCGTGTGTGTGTTTGTGTAATCTGATGTGATAATAAACTGTGTTTGGGGTTTTGCGGGGAGAGAGAGCCAGAGCAGTCTTTCGCAAAAAATAAGGTGATGTGCAACAAAAGTGATACTTCGAGCAAAAAAGGGGGATAGGCGATTTCCGAGTAAAAATAAAGCAAAGCCAATGTGAAAAAAAAAAAAGAGTCAGCAAGTCCCCAACGATGCGCAAGGAGCAACAATACTGAAGGAGTAGGACGAAGAAGACGTTGGAGAAAGGTTCAATTCACGTGCCGTACGTGCGGTCAGACTGCGCAGTCATTGGGGGAGAAGGGGGGGCGGAGAGTCCTCGGTTAGACACCGCACCTCGGCGGTTTCGTCGTACGGCGGACACAAAGTTGTGCTCCCTTTCATGGGCCGTCATACCTCCACGGCCAGTGAGCACGCCGCCGCCTGACCGGCCGGTGCGGACGTAAATTTCAGAGCGGTTGGTTCCCACGCGCGAATGTGACCACTGTGAAGCCGCAGGAGAGGCCGTCCTGTGCGCGGAGCTCGCCCAATCCACATCGCGTTCACACGTGCTGTTGTGGGAGAGGGCTGCTGCGTCTTCCGGGGTCCAATCATTGCGCTGCAGAGACTGCCACTGTTGGAAGAGTGGTCGAGTGGGGTCATGAACGGTGCCGTCCCCGCGCTCACTGTCGGTTGCACATTCGTACTGGCCAACGCGGTGAAGCGTCCACTGCTCATACACGGCCATGAAACTTGCGTTTGACAGTGTCACTTTTTCGCGATTGTGGACGCGTAGTGCACGCATTGCAGCCATGCTGTTTGGAGCCGGGTCGTTCTCATCGTCAACTCGCATCGAAGACACATCATGTAGCTCTGAATCAGAACAAGACTCATCCTCTTCCTGCCCCTCTTCTGATGCCCAGTGCGCATCAAACATGGCACCGCGAGGTACAGAGCCGACGCCGTCAACGGCACCACAGCAGAACCGCAGTGTTGAACAAAGACGCATCAAACTTCCGTCTTTCAGAGCAGCCAACAGTACGAATGGCACCAAAAGCACAGTCAGCACATCCTTCAGCAATGCGATCAGCACACTGTCGAGGAACAGGTGGGTGATGTGCTGCAAAAATGCAGCCCCAGACACGTGCCATTCGAGATCATCGTGATACAGGTTGTCGACGAGAGAGTCGAGGTCAGGTTTGTAATCGTACTCGCGCGCTCGCGGGTCGACCTTTGGGAAGCTAGCAAACAGCAGCACCGAGGTTGAAAGCCACCACAGCAAAGAAATGCCCATGAATGTGCCCATGACAAGCAAGGAGGGGTTCACCAGAGACAGAATTATCACTGTGAGTACGCAGGTGCTGCTTGCCCGCCGCACGAGTCGAGACAAGGCTGTGTGGACAGACAGGCGACTGATCATGTTCACAGCGTCTGTCTCAGCGCTTTGGAGTCGGCAATTTAAAAGGTGTTCAACCTCATTGTACAAGCGAAACGTCCAACGGGCGCGCGCGTTCCAGCGGTACTGCTTCAAGGATTGCACATTGTGTTTGATGAGTGCGGCATTCTTAGCTAGCACTTTTAGTAGGAAAAACACCACGACGAATGCATAAAGACCCAAGTAGCACTGGACATATCGAATTGTCCTGATATGAAGTGCATTGGCGGCCTGCGCAGCGCCGTTGTTGTCATCAGAGAGAATCGTGTGGAAAGGATCGAAGAGCGCCGGTAGAAGCAGTCTTATAGTGCCGACATCCAAATACCGTACCGCGCCTTGTTCCAGTGCACCCGATTCCTGCAATGTCGTGATGATATTCTCCTCCCAAAGCAGAGTTTGAACAGCCCGCAGGGCATCCCATGACGCGCCACCGATGCAAACCCGAAGTTTTTTCTCCCGTGTCAGGTAAGCACACATCACCTCGACAAAGTCACTCCAGCCCAGCGTACTCAAGACAGGTTTGTCGTGAACAAGAATCTCCATTGGTTCGTAGTCGTCTCTCCTGGAGACGAGCCGTTGCCAATCACGGCAAAGCCGGTGGTATGGCGTTCGAAATCCCACGTTGATATTCATCTCACGCACCATTGTGTCAACTTGAGACTGCACCCGCAAACACGCGATTGTCTGCACAGCCTCGTAGGCCATCCCAGCACCTGTGGAAACAAATAGTAGGATTCCGGTGCAGTAGCCTCCAACGCTTCGATTCGCCACAAAGGGGAAATGCCATGCACTGAAAAGTGATGGCACAAAGCACTCGGCATCGACGCAAGTGGTGGCTTGCTCCCATCTGAGCCGTACTGTTAGCAAACACACAGCACTGAAGAGAATAGTGGAATTGAGCAAATCAACAAGACTGGCACACGCGGCGCCCCAGAAGCCTTTGTGGTACCAATAGCGATACATGCTCCGCATCAGTAAATGCGCATCATCTACGGTGCTTGTGCTCTCCCCGCTGTACAGCGAGTGCTGCGGCCTTAGGAACGCGGGCATCGAAGTTTTCCACGTTTGGTTCTCACCGATTTCCCCACGTCGCAGCGAACAGTAAGAGGAAGACGACGGGGAAAGACGAGCTCTTCACGCCTGGTACTCCGTGCGCTCTGGCGATGCCGCAAACAGAAAATGAGAAAAGTGCGCGATCGGCCCTGTGTCGAAGTTCGTGTCCCTTGGCGATGGTGAATTGAGACGGCGAAATGCAATGTGAGGGAGGTGAGTAAAATGCGGATGGGCGCCGTCTGGGTGCTTGACAATCAGGGTAAGACCTTGCACGGAGTACAAAGCACCTAAATGAAGAAACGAGTGCACACACACGCGTCGGGGGAAAAGCATTAACGCAACAGAAGTGGGTAAAGACACAAGGAGATAACGAAAAGAGAGGAGAGCCAGTAAAGTGAAATATGGGGGTGGGAAAGCAATGGTGATATCAGTGGATCGAATCCTTCGGTGTTGACAAAACACCGTGCCTCAGACGGACTGCTGTTTCTTCACACTTTGTGGCATCCCTTGACGTGCCTAGTCGCTCGCTGTGCTGGGGCTGACCGAGGAAACAGTGCGATGTGGTGCTATCGTTGTAGTCAGCCACACTGCGGCACAGGTTTGTTCGCGCCGTGCGGCACGTATGCAACAAAACGAGACATTCAGCACATCTATGCACGCATCCGTCTCCACATCTGTACATGTACATATCTCATTACTTCGGACTCGCTTTTTCTTGTTGCTGTTGTCGCGTGCGTGTGTGTGTGTGGGACTTCGCGCAACTGTGCGCGAGATCAATGCTTATCACAGTCGTCGCGCAATGAAAAACTTAACGTGCTCATCTGTCTATCTGAGGACCACGGCTTCCTCCGGATGCTGCCAGTTCGCGGTGCATCCACTTTAAAAATTACAGAACAACAGACAATATAGCCACAAAAAAAAAGGCGTGTGAAAAGGCCTCCGGTTTCATACGCCAACCAAAAACGGGGAAAAAAGAAAGACGCGCAAACTGAAAAAAAAAAAAGTGTCTTGCTATCTGCTCTTGGCAAGTGCGAGCCTGCATCAGCTGCATCTTAGTGCACTTCATTGACAGCAGGGACGATGAGCGAGCGGTGGTTGCTCGCTGCTGGATGTGTATTGCAGATGCAACAGTTAGCTAATCGTCAGTTTGCGAAGCGCATTTTCGAGTGAAATGTGGGTGTCCATGCTGGGGCGATTCAGCGGGGCGTTGCTACTAGGCTCGGCTGGCGGCTCCACCACCTCCAACTCGACACGGTCAACGGACAGACGATTCACGAGATCCTCCAGTTCTCTAAAGGCGTCACTGCTGCGCGGCATCTGGCTCGCGCGAAACGCGTTACGTCGGCAGAAATATCTCACCGCGTCAAGTCTCTCAGCTTCGGATTCAATCATGTGAAGAGGCACTAGGCCCCAGTACCACGTTTCGGGATTGCACTCCAATTCAGCAGCAAATCCAAGCAGCGTCTCTGTTTCTGCGATCTTGTACGAGTCGTCGCGCGGAAGCTGAATAGCGCGAATGGACGCGACAATCATGAAAGGTGTGAGGAACTCAGTGGCACAATAGCTAGAGGCATGGGGGTGAAGGCAGGACGCCGGCGGCGCCGCACCATCAGCGAAGCCTTCGAGGAGCAGAAGTGCTGCGTCACAAAACACGTGTCCGCGCGTCACCATGTCCTTCGCCCGCTTCGTGTCAACGGAACTCATGCGCTCAGCATACGGCGGAAGCGGGTTGGACGAGCGTGCCTGCGGCGTGTCGAGGCGATCGAGGAGTGATCTCACAATATCCTCAGCAGGCGTGTCTGGGGTGCACCCGTAAAAAGTAAAGATGCCAAGAAGCTGCTTCCACGTCGCGGCCTCAGGGCGTGCCACAATGCGTTCGGTCGTGTTGTCGTCTTGAAGAGCCTTGGCATCGATGCCGTCGTACTCGGATTGAACGAGGAATGGTTCCACGCGACCAGAGAGAAGGCTAACCACTTTTTCGCGCACCTGCGAGCCGTCTTTGAAGCCGCCCTTCGCCATTTCGACGTAGCCGCCGAACTGGTTGCCCTCGCCACAGACGCGAATGACACGTGCAATGTCGTCGTTGCACAGCTCTCTAGCTGGCGCGCGGGCGTCACGCAGCTTGTGGCACAGCATAATCTGCACGAGCTCTTCTGCTGACGAGAGTCGCGCGTCACCGCTGGTGAGCACCAAAAAATCCGCCAGCTCATCGCGCAGCCACTTTGCGAGGTTGCGGTGGCGCAGTTGGCGCAGAAAGCGCGTCTCCTCCAGAGCCTTGTCAAAAGCTCGATCGCTTTCGGGTAGGCCGTAGAGTGCATTCAGCAAGTTGATAATTGTACTGCACTGTTTCACAGCGAGCGCCTCGACGCGAGAGACTGGCTGGGGTTTCGAGACATCCTTGATAGCTTTTGCGATGGCGTTGAACTTTTCTTCTGAGAGGGATGTCTTGAACTCATTTCGGTGCAAGCTGAAGCTGGCAAGAGGGTAGTGGTGCTTTAGCTTTTCATCCAACTCGTCGTTCGGAGTAGGGGGAGCCACTGAGAGATATGCAAGAAGTGTCTTGAGTGCTGCCACGGCACAGCGTGGCATGTAACGGGATGCGGGTTTCTGCCAAAAGAAGGGTGAAAGCAACGACGCACGGGCACCGAGCGTCTCTGCGACCTCATTGCTCATTTCCACACCATCGCGAAGGCTGGAGAAGGAAGGCGTGATTACGTATCCGCTATTATTCCATCCCGAACGAAAACTTCGTGTCAGACTAGCAAGAAGATTCACTGAATCGTTGCCGCCCTGAGGGGATGCGACGTAACGCGCGTGAATGGATGAATCACAAGTGCGCACAAAATACGCCGGGCGTTCCTTGGCCATCAAATAGTTCCGGAGCGTTACCTTGCCGCGAACAAGGGTTTCCTGGCGGTGCATGTCAGGCAACTTGTACGGAAGCTCAAAGTCATCCACTTCTTGGACCGCGCCGATGTGGACGCGCTGAAGCGCGCCCGTGTCTGGGATGTTGTAGGGCTGGGTGGGTGGAATGTCAACGCTTTGGTCCAAGTGAATAGAGGGTTTCTCAGCCGGGCTCTGATCATCTTCAGCGTCATCATTCAAAATGTACTCAAAGATGCCGTTATGGAACGATAGCACGTGTGCACCGTCGCGGCGGCACCGTTCCTCGAGCTCGTGAGCACTTTCTTGAGGGACCCGTTGCACAGTGACGTGTGCCTTGACGTTGACGCCAGTGTGGAGTGGTGGGAAAGCGCCGTTGGGGTACAGCAAAACGTCACCGTCCGCGCCAAGATGCAGTGCCTCTGTTACCTCCACGCGAACTAGGTTGACGGGCTCGAGGAAAGTAATACTGCATTTGCCGTCTCGCCTCCAAACACGAAAGTTGCGTACTTGGCGAAGCTCTTCCGCGCGGTATTCACTCAGTGCCTCCAGGGATGGCGAAAACAGATAGTCTGAGTTGCTGCACGTTGGTGCCATGGCATTTGCAGGTGCACGCACCGGAGAGGAGAGCCCTTCATGGGGCAAGGCCACATAACCACTGTTGTCTGCGGTACCGAACATCAGCTGGCGCTCGCCATCGTTGGATTTGTCTTGTGCACCAAGTTGAATCGAGGGTGACAAAATGTCCTTGAGGGCAGCTGGAGAAATCGCGCTGGCGGTGAGAGAAGCCGGTTGCTGCTTGCTTGCGCCATTGGCATCAGGAGCCGGCTGCGGCCTGAGCCATGCACGCAACGAACCTTGCGGCAGGCCTGCTGACGTAGGGGGCACCACCTCCTTCAGCGCAACGCTAGGCGTCGGAACCTGCGGACGATCGAAAAGCAACACGCTGCCGTACGGACGCGCATTGAAGTCAGGGAGTGAAAGGAAGGAAAGGTCAGTTGGTCGGATAGGGCCCTGGCTAGGACCGTACCCTCCAGCCGGAGACGGCATCATCGAAGCGTTTTGGTTGTAATTCGATGTATTGCCTTGTCCAAACCCACCCCCCTGCGGTTGGCCAAAACCACCAGCGTTTTGTTGAGGTTGGCCGAAGCCGCCAGCGTTTTGCTGAGGCTGTCCAAAGCCGCCTCCAGCAGCAGGTTGACCGAAGCCGCCAGCGTTTTGCTGAGGCTGGCCAAAGCCCCCACCAGCAGCAGGCTGGCCGAATCCCGCGCCACGCCCTGCACCGAAGCCGCTGGCATTTTGTTGAGGCTGGCCAAAACCGCCAGCAGCAGGCTGTCCAAAGCCACCTCCAGCGGCAGGTTGGCCAAAGCCGCCTCCAGCAGCAGGTTGTCCAAAACCACCACCACCACGTCCTGCACCGAAGCCCGACGTGTTGCCAGGTTGCCCGAAGCCGCTAGCATTCTGCTGAGGTTGTCCAAAGCCGCCTGCAGCAGCAGGCTGACCGAATCCCGCGCCACGCCCTGCACCGAAGCCGCTGGCATTTTGCTGAGGTTGACCAAAACCGCCAGCAGCAGGTTGTCCAAAGCCACCTCCAGCAGCAGGTTGGCCAAAACCACCACCACCACGTCCTGCACCGAAGCCCGACGTGTTGCCAGGTTGCCCGAAGCCGCTAGCATTCTGCTGAGGTTGTCCAAAGCCGCCTGCAGCAGCAGGCTGACCGAATCCCGCGCCACGCCCTGCACCGAAGCCGCTGGCATTTTGTTGAGGTTGGCCAAAACCGCCAGCAGCAGGTTGTCCAAAGCCACCTCCAGCAGCAGGTTGGCCAAAACCACCAGCAGCAGGTTGTCCGAAGCCGCTTCCAGCGGCAGGTTGACCAAAGCCGCCTCCAGTGGCAGGTTGTCCAAAGCCACCACCTCCAGCAGCAGGTTGTCCAAAGCCACCTCCAGCTGCAGGTTGGCCAAAGCCGCCTCCAGCAGCAGGTTGGCCAAAGCCACCACCTCCAGCAGCAGGTTGTCCAAAGCCACCTCCAGCGGCAGGTTGGCCAAAGCCGCCTCCAGCAGCAGGTTGGCCAAAACCACCACCACCACGTCCTGCACCGAAGCCCGACGTGTTGCCAGGTTGCCCGAAGCCGCTAGCATTCTGCTGAGGTTGTCCAAAGCCGCCTGCAGCAGCAGGCTGACCGAATCCCGCGCCACGCCCTGCACCGAAGCCGCTGGCATTTTGCTGAGGTTGACCAAAACCGCCAGCAGCAGGTTGTCCAAAGCCACCTCCAGCAGCAGGTTGGCCAAAACCACCAGCAGCAGGTTGTCCAAAGCCACCACCTCCAGAAGCAGGTTGTCCAAAGCCACCAGCAGCTGCAGGTTGGCCGAAGCCACCAGCGTTCTGCTGAGGTTGACCAAAGCCGCCTCCAGCAGCAGGTTGTCCAAAGCCACCACCTCCAGCAGCAGGTTGACCGAAGCCGCCTCCAGCAGCAGGTTGTCCAAAGCCACCACCTCCAGAAGCAGGTTGGCCAAAACCACCAGCAGCAGGTTGTCCAAAGCCACCACCTCCAGAAGCAGGTTGTCCAAAGCCACCAGCAGCTGCAGGTTGGCCGAAGCCACCAGCGTTCTGCTGAGGTTGACCAAAGCCGCCTCCAGCGGAAGGTTGGCCAAAGCCACCTGCAGCAGTTGGTTGAGTGAAATTCATTTGCCTTTGCTACTAAACAAAGAAAAAAAAAGGAGAACGCACTTATGCTACAGGGTGGGGAATAGAAGGGCGAAAGGCATGTGATGTGGAGTGCGAGAGACGTGGAGTGGCAATTCTGTGTATTCAATCTGAAGGCCGATGAAATGGCCCACACGGCGCGTGTCCTCTCACGTGGGTATGGAATCGAATGCCAAGGCACGAGCGGAGAAGAATAGCAGCATGTTCAGGAAGGCGTGCACATTTATCAGATCAGTGTACATCACAAATGTAGCACCGTGGATCGGTACGTTAGGAGGAGTTGCTTCAAGTGAGGTTACGTATTTTTTTGTGTTGTCGTATTTGTTGTTGTTGTTGTTGTTTTTTTCTATTCGTTTCACATGTCTTTGCGTTGAGCTGATTGGTGGCAAGTTGAGCTTCTTGTTTGTGCAACAAATGACACCAATAATGTGACCGATGCAAACGGTTTTATTTGGTTCTTTTTTTCTTTTTTTTTTACGCAAACCCTTTTGTTGCCGCTGCAGCCTTGGGGGCTGTGGCCTGGCAATCCGTCCAGTGCAGCATATCACTAGAAATTGGCGCTCCAGCATCCGAAAACCATGCGATTGACAATTCGCAAGACAGTTTCCCGTCCTGAAGGAACCACCTCTGTTCGCCTCTAACCGGTTTGAACAAGGTTCGCATGCGTGCTGGGGTGGGGGCGGTCGTCGAGGAGGATGGGCCTGCGCTATCCGCTGCATCGCACGCATCGTCCCAGTGAACCATTTCTGTACAGAACGGTTGGTGGGAACTACCAGCGAGGCAGGGATCAACGCTCACGGACGCGTACACGACACGATTGCTCCCTTCAGTAAAAGGCATCGGTGGTACCTGCCCACCCCCTGGGGTTGCAAAGCACTGCATCATTTGTGGGGTCCCGTCGTTGAGGTTGTTCATCGTTCTGAAGTCGTCCCAGTGTAGCATTTCACTGCATCGGGGCTGCGATGGCTTGCCAATGTCGTCGTATTTGATAGCAAGTGACGCGTACGCCTGAACTTCGCCGTAGAGGCAGTTCATCTGCTGGGTCATGTCGATGGGTGGTGTTTCTGTGTCCAATTGCGGCGACGCGCCAGAGGTCGCAGGAGTCATGGTGGATGAATAAGACATGAAGGCGGCGCGCGGTACCTGCGCTAACGGGTGCAGCGGTAACAAAAAAAAATAAGAGCACAGGCGGGTAATAGTGACCTTCTTGCCGAAGAAATAGACAGGTTAGCACGTAATAGTTTAGCTTCTCGTTGTTCGACTTTGAATGAAAGCCGGTAAAAGAGCATGAAGAAAGAAACGAAGCAACGAGTAGTAGCGAGTTGTTGAGACAGACTTGGAGTTTGCGGCAGTAAAGACATCACAGTCAACGAGGAAAGGAAACAGGGGTCTGTAAAGGAGCTGTCAACGAAAGAAGGGTGTTGATTTAATTGCGTTGACAGGCATGGTTCCTGTGGGTAGACTAGGTTTTTTTTTCCAGTGCATATATGTCTGTTTACAGGTTTGGTTGATGCAACAAGTTATGACGAAAAAAGGGGGGAAACGGGGCTTCGACAATTTCACTATCCCCCACACATCAGCCAAGTAATGAAACAGAGAGATGACGCATTGTTACATGTGCAATATCGGTATCCTCATCGTCGGGGAGGGTGGGGAGACCACTAACGTTCACGGCAAGAGCAGCAGCTCATCATGCATCCTGAGAGTGACTCGAGTGAAAATCAGTGATTTGTGACATGTCGTACTCCGTTCTGGGAAATATCGCGGCTTGACTCAACATGTAGTCCGTCATAAGCTCTTCGTCCTGCAGCGTCTCAGGAACCTGCTTTGCAGCCTGGAGCAGCCGTAGCAGAGCAGAAGAGCACAGCGACTTCAGATCTGCACCACTAAAGCCATCCGTAGCCTCAGCGAGTGAGTCAATGTTCACTGACGTCTGTGTGAGATGCAGCGACAAAATGCTTTTCCGGTCATCAAGTGTAGGAAGAGGCACGTACACGAGGTAGTCAAAGCGTCCTGGACGTAATAACGCGTCATCAATCATTTGCGGAACGTTTGTGGCGCCAATGAAGCATACACCACGGGACGCCGTGAAGCCATCCATTTCCGTGAGCAACGTTGAGAGCAGTCGTGTTTGCTCCGAATCGTGACGCCCTGCACTGCGGCGCCCACCGATGACCTCCACCTCATCGAAGAAGACAATGCACGGAGCCTGCTGAGCCGCACGTGCAAAAACGTCTCTGATGAGCTGCTCACTCTCACCGACGAAGGCACTCAGCACCGACGCAGAATCCAAGTATATAAAGGAGAACTGTCCCTCGCTGCACAGTGCCTTGACAAGTGTTGTTTTGGCGCATCCAGGTGGGCCGTAGAGTAAGATCCCTTTCGGTGCTGATATGCCGAAGCGATGCAGTTGCTCGGGATGCTTTTGTGGCCAAAGAAGGGCACGATAGAGGCGATCTTTCACATTTGGCAGGCCTCCAATCTCCTCCCACCGAACTGTCTTGAAGGGAGGTGTGTATTTCCACGATGGGGAATCTGCGGCCATGCGCACGTCGTTCCGTGTCTTCCCCACTAACGTTTGAGCCTCCTGCACCCACTCAGAGCTGGAGCCACCGCGTCGCGAGGCCAAGATGGCGGCGCGCTGGTCCAAATCTGGCAAGGAAATAACCACGTGCGTGGAGAAGAACGTTTCCATGACGGGCTTGGCGCATGCCGTGCCGTAGTCATGTGAGATGGCGATGGCGATCACAGATGAACGGAGGCCGTTACGCGGACGAGACAAACGAGCCGCATCGCTGCCTAATCGGCGCACAGCCAGTTTCGCCGTGTCAGGCTCGTCAACGGGCCAATACCGTGATGCCTCTGTCACCAGCAACACTGCCAAACGTGAAGGGACAGTGACCTCCAAAACAGTCGCGGGGGACCACTCAAAGACTGCGCCACGGCTGGAGGTGCACTGCGACAGGCAGTACTCGACAGTCGTGCGGACACCACACCCCGCCGGGCCACGAACCACAACGCCACAAACAAGCCCAGGTTGGGATTGGGTGAATTTCATTATTCTCATCAGTTGCTCAGCCGGCTCATCAAGACCGACAGGGCAAGTGGGGGTTATCGATGTAACACCGCCACTTGTGCTCTCCATGACGGAGTTTAATCGAATACGGCTCTCTCCGCTCACTAGGGCCACGCCGCGATGGCCATCACGCAAGCTCATGTCGCGGACAGTGTAGGCCCCTAGGCTAGTTTGAACTCTAGCGCCAATGGACACAAAGCGGCCCGTCAGCTCTGCCGAGAGAAAACCAAGAGCTGAACGAGTGTTGCTAGGACAGTATCCACATAGTGTCACCGATGTCGCACAGTAGATCGGGTTCAATACATGGAGACACAGCACCTCACTCTCTTCAGTTGCATTACTTGCGATTGCAAAATGTCGCACACCATCATCGGAAGAAGAGCCATGCCAGTACACGTGTTTTTCTTCAGAGAACGCGGTATTGTCACGCAAGAGCACGCGAGCCTGCTGGGTCGGAACCTGCACTGAGCCTTCAAAGCGGTACCGAGTCCGAGCAGTCGGAGAGGGCACAACGTGACATACCAAAAATGACCGGTTCACTTCTACGCAAACACAAAGCTCAGTCGAGCACTTCCATGAGCTTGGGACCTCAATCATATACTCGTGCCTACACGTCTAGGATGGAAGTGCTGCGCGCATGTGTTTGTACGTGTGTGTGTGTGTGTGTGTATGTGTGTTGTAAATCACGTGTTATTCGGAGGAACATGCGAAGGCAGAACAGGATGGAAAGGAAGGAGTTGGTGTGTGGGATAAAGCAGTCACGATTCGGTGCGCGTAAATGGCCATGACACCACACAGATCGTTTTGGTGTTGATTTCCTTCCCTCTGTTTGACACTGCTCACGTTGGCGGATAGATGCGGACAAGAACAAAAAAAAATGCGACCACTCTTCATTCACGCGGCGTTTGCGATGTTCCTTGTTCATTGCATGTCCTTGCGAACTATCATCGAGTCGGAAGCGCGAGAGATTCGAATCTTGACGAAGCCGAGGCTCCGGTATTTGTGGGCGTATGCTTTTTGCTTGTTTGTTTTTTGTTCTTGGTGGTTGCTGTTGTTGTTTTCGTAGAGAATCACGCGCAAGTGAAAACCAATGGAAAAACGAAAATGGAGAAAGATAGTGTGAAACACTTGTGCAGGCTCATTGGGTGAGCACGCAATTGTGCACACAGTGAAAACACGACAGAACAGTTTGTCGGGTACTGAGTCACACGCACGCAGATTTGAATGGAATTGCAAAGACGTGTCAATAAGAGCAGTGACCATGCGTGCGTAACGTGTTCAACTCCGCAGCAGGGTAGTGTATTTATGTGTGGGATCATCTCCACTTGCAGCCATCTATGGTGAAAAAGTTAAGAGAAAGAAAGAGAATGTGCAAGAGCACGTGTGAACTTGCTTGCTAGGCATGGCATGTGAACCAGGCCAAGCGCTGTGCGGACAAATAAACGGAGAAAACAGTTGTTGTGGAGGGAGTGGGGCAACAGCGGGTGGGTCAGCGCAAAGATGTGGCCGGATTAAGCTGCATCGACACTTGAAAAAAAAAAAGTCAGCGCACTTTGCATTTCGTTATCTATGAATATTGTTGTATGGGGTGAATGTGGAGAGTGAATGTAGTTCCGCGGTGTGCGATTGTTTTTACGTCGAATGAGGGGTTTAAAAAAGGAAAGCGCTATATATATATATATATACATACATTCATTTGCGTAGGACGAACAAAAAAAAAACAAGACGAAATGCAAATACGCAGCCCTACAGCCCACGTGCTCGATCGTGATGAAAAAGTGCGCCACAAATGGAAGCAGAAACAAAAAGGAGGAAGCGCTTGCACCTCAAGAGAAACGGGTGAGTCTATAATTTAAACAGTGTTGTCCGTCGATGAACATCAGGAAGGTACGGAAGGGGACAGT
Organism: Wallacemonas sp. 195SL; assembly: GCA_030849605.1. NCBI lineage: Eukaryota > Euglenozoa > Kinetoplastea > Trypanosomatida > Trypanosomatidae > Wallacemonas > Wallacemonas sp. 195SL. The sequence goes on along the minus strand of JASANS010002457.1, from coordinate 65,295 downwards.
GATCGGATACAGTTTCCTTTCAGCCCCGCGTTCTCCCTCTAATGAGCCGAGTTACGCTCGAGACGATGGCATTCGCACAATGCAATCTTTCAGTGCTGTGCGGCTGTCGCCGAATTGGCACGGCTTCAACAACACTCCCGCGGGGCTGAATATAGCATCGTCAGGTACATCGTCTTGAACTGCATTTCGCGCTGTCTGGACCCGCAAAACGGCGCCCATCAGCTCCACACCGTTCAGTCTCATCGCCGCGCGCGCGCCGGCTTCGCTTTGCATTTCGACAAATGCGAATAGTGTGGCGTGGCCTCCATTGCCTGCGCAAATCCGAACTTTATTGACAGGGCCGGCCAGAAGCAGGTAGTTCATCAGCGTGCTTTGCATCATCGTCGGCGGTAAGTGAGACAAGTACACTGTTCGAGACTTGGCCGTCCCAGCTTGCGGGTCACGTGTTGTCATCAACGGTGGGGAAAGTATGTTGACAGCTGGTTGTGACGCACTGTTGTGTGAAAACGAAATGTCCGTCGAGTGAGAGTCGGTGGCGACGGTGGGAAATGGCAAAGGCATTTGGGGAGGGGCACGACTGAAGCACGAAGTCATCTGTCGGCGTTGCTCTGACCTGGAGAAGATGTGTAGGTTATTCAACAATGCCGCACGCACTTCCGTGCTGGGTGTTTGAGCAGCGACGCTTCCTACGAGTGCCCAAAAGGACGCCTCGGACATTGCGTGGGGAGTGTCATGACACACACGCGCAATGAGGCAGATGCTGTCCACGTGCACGACCGAATCCGCTCCGCGCTGTAGCAGCCTCGATGCAATTTGAAACGGATCCCCGTCAACAATGTGCATGACAAAGAGGTTGCCAATGGCGGTGCCGCAATTTGCTCCCTGCGCGGGGCAGCGATCGGTCGCCTCCAAGACCAGACGGAGAAGTTGGCGCAGCAACCCTTCGCGAAAGTCTTGAATCAACGGCCAGCCAATCCAAACGTCCGTCAGAGACACCATGATCCGCTCGAGAATCGTGCGAGAAGCACGTGAGATCTCTCGTGCAACATCGGCGACGATTCCTGCCAAGTCGGTGGAGGCTTGAATGAACGCAGCAACGTCCCTCACACTCGCGCTACTGTACAGAACGGACACAAACGACCTAGTTGGCCGAGTCAAAGCAGTCGCCGTCTTGGTACACACTTTTGTGCGTGCGACGAATACGTCCTCAATCGAGGCGAGTTGCACGTGCAAAGCTTGCGTCTGACCGCAGGGAATAAAGTCATTCATCTTGTCCACGCCGAGTTTCGCCATTTCCTCCATACCGAATCCGACGTAGCCAACGACGGTGGAGCTCTCTATCACTGTGAACGCCTCATCGGCACCGTATGGGTAAAACATTTTTTTTAGCTGAGAGTCCGTCGTCGAGGACTCCAGATGCAGCACACGAATCCAGTACCTTGATCGCAGCTCGACAGACGGTGCCTCCTCACGCGAGTTCAAAAAAGAAGAAACATCATTGCCGGCTGTGCCCTCCGCGATAGAGCTGCAGCTGCTAGACGGGGACCGAGCGTGGTGCGACGTGGTCTCCCAAACGAGATCCATCCTATCTATTATTGTGAGGGTGAGTAGATATCTATGAGGTGGCAGTGTATGTTGTCTATAATACTGTGGACTCGGGTAATCCCAGAATGCGCAGTTGTGAAAATACGTATGAGAAGGGAGAAAGCTGTTTTCAGTCGAGGAAAATGTGGAGGCGAGTGAAGAAAGAAGGCAGAAGAGAAAGAGGTGATTGTGTTGTCGGCATTGCACCACATGGCGGTGTCGGAAACGGATGGTACCAGTTGAACGATGTGCGGACACGTGCCACGAGATGGGGGCGGGGGGGGGGGGGGGGTACAGTGAAGGCGAGTGACATAACGCCAGGGACGTTCCCACGAAGACGGGGAGGGGTAGACCGAGAAGTGAGGGCGTTTGTGGTGTGCGAATAGAAAGCCATATGCGACTCGGCAACGTCGTCAGGCCGAGTGATTGAGTAAGTCGTGATCAATGACACTACCGTGATCGTCCGTGAGTGGTTCACGCATAGTATACGTCCACAGCAAGCGAAGTGTAGGAAAAAGGGGGGGCAATTTACGGGCAAAACGACCGAGAAACACTACGGAATCTGTGAATAAATTTCGCGCCGCCTGGTGTCGGGCACATCAATGACTTGTCTATCTGGGTGGGTGGCCTGCTTCATGGGTGAGAGAGCCAATTGTGAATGCGAGCACCGCACAGGAGGGGATGGCGACTGTATTTTGGATCGCTCCAATATCGGATGCATCACGCTGGCCACGCGTCGCATTTCTGGGTGTTGTGACAGCGCACGTATCGGCACAGCCCCAGAGGTCCTCATGTCTTTGCAATCATACGGGTGCGGCGTCGAGCTCAGTGAATGAACATTGAGCGTGCGCGGCTTCAAGTGCAACTGAGAGGGAAGCGACATGAACTTGTTCGTCCATCTCTCATTTATGGATGCAATGGGTGCGGCGAGCTGCGACATGACCAGTTCAGCGGGGAGTGTTTCAAGAAGGTGTGTGCAAAGGACATTCAGAATGAGCACGTCTGATGGAGGGAAAAGCGCGTTGTTGGTTGTTCGATCAGCGCCTCGAGTCCGCGCAGCGAACCAATACATTTCCGCCACCACGGCATGAAACATGTGGTACATGTTCACATCAGCAAGTACGGGTGCCCCGCGGTGAGCACGCCGCGAAGCAGGTGCAGCAGCAACCCCTGGGACCTGAAGCGGTGAATCCACCAACTCACGCATCTGCAGGTCCTCGAACAGCTGGCAGGTGGGTTGCAACGCACTACAATTGCGGCTGAGTGAGGCGAATGTTGTGGCGGGGACGTCAGGGAGCAGCTTTATTACACGCGCTTGAACTTCTGCCTTCATATGCGCTTCGCCAACAAGCGCAAGGCGTGAGAACTCTGCCGTATGATTCCACGAATTAGTCGCCGGGGAATAAAAAAGAAGGCTGTGCATCAGGACATTGTGGCGCCTCAGAAAGCGGAGAGCAACGCGCTGGGAGTGGAGACGTCGGCTACGCTTCGAGTGGTGAAACTCTCGTATTAGCCGGTGCGGATTCGTTAGCCGGTAATAAACGTGTGACATTGGCAGGGGGGCTGCAGAGGAGCACAGCACCTGTTGCAAGGAAGCGTCAAGCTGCTCTTCACACAAGTACGGTGCGGACGATGGAGCAGGCGCTGCCAAAGTGAAGCGGGCTCTTTGGCACCCGTGCTCTGTGGGTGAAAGCCGCCGGATAACCGGCATGGTTGCCGTGCTATGCCGCAAGGCAGACGTGAGATGATGACGGCACAACATGGCTCACTGCGACTTTGCGAGATGATCGCCGACAGTGCTGTCGTTGATGTGATTAGCGTGCGTATTGTGCTGTGGGGCTCAAGAACAGGGAGGGAAGGAGAGAAGACATCTGCACGATGAGTGGGCCGCGCACGTGGGCACACGGACTACGCATAAGTGGAAAGCAAATGAAAATGCACACAAGATGATGCCTTTTTTTTTTCTTTGGTGGTGTTTCACTTCGATGAAAACGAGGAGAGAGGCGGAGAGAGAGACATGTGGGAATCAGACAGCACATTCTGACGCCGCCCTGAAGCAGAGTTGCTGGCTGAAAAAAGAGCACGAGAGGTGCGGTTGTGTATGTGTACGTATGTGTATAAGATGAATTCATTGATAATGTTGTGGCTTCAATGCCAGTAGCGGAGCAAAGAGAAAAAAAAAGGAGAAAAAGAGGTCATCCGTAAAGCCACGCGGACTCGGTCACAACATGCAAAGACGAGAGGCGAAGAGCTCAACGAAATAGTGTACAAAACGAGAGAAAATAAATTGGGGCAAGCAAGCAAAACAAACAACAAAGCGAAGCGTGATGGAAAAGGAGGGGGTAACCCAATCCTGCGTGGCACAGAGTCGAGACGTGATTTGGACAATAATAAACATCAAGTTGCCGCATTAGGTCCACCCAAGTGGGCCATCTTTGTGTCACTGCATAAACGGAAAAGCACGGTGGTGGGCCGAGAGAGAGAGAGGGGAGAAAAAGAAGACAAGGCGAAGGTATGCCCTTACGCGTCGGACACAGAGCCGATGTCAGGCAAATCGGAAGGTGTTGACCTGCGTAGAAGCACTGAAGTGCGGAACCGGGAGAGGAGCGACTCTACGCGGACCGCTACGGTATGGTCAGCGGTCGCAATATCGATCATGGGCTTCTGTGTGGCAGCCGAAAAATACGTGTGAAGCGTCTCCTCGCTCATGCCGGGGTCAATGGACCGCATCACCTTCATCGCCTTATTAAGACCGACAGTTCCTTTAACGGCATCTGAGACAGCTCGTACTCCTTCGACAATCCCCAGAGTGAATAGTTCAACTTCTGTGCAAAACTGCGACGTGAGCAATGTCACGAAATAAGAGTCGGTAGAAAGAAGCCGCTCTACGTTGACGCATCCCGCTTCGTCACGTTGGCGAAAAGCGTGGAACCTCAACCGTAGCACATGCACGTGTGACATTTCTGGGAAGTAATGACGAATGACGTCGAAGAAAGCTTGCATTGGCATGGTGCCAGCCACGCATTCAAGATTCGTTTGACACGCTTTGAATACCTGTTGTATTAAACGGCGGCACGTCAGCGGAGCAGCATCCGGCAGAAACCCGCGCAAGCACAAGAGGAGCATTCGACAATCCGGGTGCCAGATAAAGCGCTCACAGGCGCGCAGAAGATTGAGGCCCAGCTCTTTCACCCCGTCACTTGTCCCAGTCTGAGATCGTAACCACTCTGTGAAGAATGGCTGTAGACGCGTGCGAGAGCCCCTCTCGAGTTCACGGGCCTGCCAAAGTAAGTCCACCAAACGCCGAGTTTCACGCAGTGCCAAATGACGATCTCTTACTGGTCGGCAGCCACCAAGAAATGCAAACGGCTCAGTGGCCCACAGCCCCGGAGGCACCAGCACCTCCGACGCCTCCAGGTCTGCGTCGAGGATGGCTTCCTCACGAAGCCACTCTTCAATGACCGGGTACCGGACGTTCCCAACGCGCTGTGACCTCTGCACGTGCTCCGAGGAAGTGTGGCGAGCGTCAGCCTGCGATTCATCCAGGATTGCCACTCCGCCACTTTCCTGGCTTGCGCCGCTGCGTTGGCTAATCTCAAAGGCAAGGGCATCGATGTTGGCGAGGAGTTTGTGAACGTACTCATCGGTATATTGCGAAGCCCGGGTCTCAGTGCTCTCCACGTGCTCTGCATGCAAGGTGTCAGTGCTTGGTACATTGCCACGATGCGGTACTCTGGGGGCCGTGCTCGGCACAGATGCATCGGCCTCCTTGTCAGGAGCAAACACACGCGCTCTTGCACTCTCTCGCAGAAACTCCTCGAGTTCTTGGACGTTCTCGTTGAGCACCTTTATTCGTGCCTCCTGGAGCTCCATGTCGCGGTCCTTCTGCTTGGAGGACTCGATGATGGCAGCGGTTCGCGCACTCTCGTCAATGAGCGATTTCGCCAGCAGCGTTACTTTTTGCTTGGCCTCATCGTGTTCTGTGAACCTCTTCTCCATCTCAAAGCGCAGGAGGCTGTTCGCATGTTCGGCCGCAGCCAGCTGCTCTCGTAAAGAATGAATGATAGCTTCCGATGCCTTGAGTTGTGTCTGTTGGTTACTAATTGTTGCATTCAAAGTTTCCTTCATTTGCATCAACTCCATCGCGTGAATACTGCGGTTACTCCTTCCTTCCAGTTCGTTGGCACGCATCGTCCTGAGATCTGAAGCGTACTCACCCAGTGTGGCGTCGTACTCATCCTGAATCAGATGAAGCACTGCATTGTATTCCGCAAAGTGATCAATGAACGCGTTCAGTCCTTCGCGAAAGATGTGAATGGTGTCCTTGCGTGTGCAGTCAGGGTGCTCATCCAGATACTGCCGATACTCCCGTCGAATAAACGCTTCAAGCTGCAGCGCGAGTGGTGCTTTTGACGCCCGTGCACTCGTTGCTTTGCGACTGTCTGCAGGTGCGGCAGAGGGCCATTGTGTCCGAGCGGGAGCCAAGTCATAACTGATCACCGCATTGGAGACCTGTCTATCGAGAGCCGGTGGTGGTGTGAGGGGTGCGAGTCTAAGTCCACCAGAAGTGACAAGGGAACGTTCGTTTTTTCCGTCACCATCATTGAGAAAAGGCTGGTTTCTTTTACCTCGGCAAGAGCCTGGAGGCGAGCTCGTTGACATTCCCAACCCTGCTCACGGGTCTGCGGAGAGAGGAAGGTATATATAGCAACTGGTGTTTAGCCGTACTTGGTACATACGCACACGCGCCACGCTTCGCACGAGTCGTGTCAGTTCACGTCGCACAACAGTCCGATCAGCAACACTCACGCCGATGGCAAAGTGAGAGACAGATATAGTGATAATAAAATATATAACCGTGTATTACTCGTCACTGCTGTGACAATGAGCCATGAAAAGTCACAAGGAATGAGATTGAAAAGTCAAATATCAAAAGCAGTACGAAGCAGGGAAACGGAGAAGGAATAAATGAGGTCATGTGTAAGAAATGCAGCTGGTGGGGGGAGGGTCTGCGTGTGTGTATGTGTTGCAATAAGCACTCGCAATTGAAGCGCCATCAGTGTGTGGCCTCTCAAAGACGTGACAAGCTGCAGCCACAGCTGCCACTGGTCGCTGCAAACACAGTTGCTGATTGCCACACTTGATTTGCAACACCTTGTGCCGTTGATGGTCTCAGTTAGTGGCGCCATGCAGACATAGTCGGAAATGAAACGAAGCTCCACGTCAAGAATAGTAACAGATTTGTGAGCAAAAGTAATGTAGAGAAGAGGCAATAACAAGAACAACAAAAAACGGTGAGGAGAAGTCAATTCCAAAAAAAAAAAAAAAACTGTTGCAGAGGTGGAACAAGCTAAGTTCACTGCATTTGTCACCTCACTTTTGTGCGTAGCGTCGTCGACGGTCGCGGAGGTAGTTTTTAGAAATGCGGCGGGTGCCAAACGCAGCCTTACGAGGTGCACCGTTGCGTCCCTGGTGGCCTCCTCGTGGGGTGTGTTGCGGACTGCGCCACGTTTTGAACTCAGGGGGAACGAAACGCTCGGCGTCGGACAGATCCGAAGTGATTCGCTTCGTCTTCACAGCAAACCTTTTATCAAGAATTTTTCCACGTGAGCCTGTGGCGACCGCGGCGCTTGCACCATTCACTCTTGTCTTTTGGAGGCGGCTTTCACGGTGAGAGATTTTAGCACTCCGAACTTGGTCCCACAAAAGAGGTGCTTGATCGAACAAGACAGGCTCCTGTTCAAAAAGCCGGCGGAGTCGCAGCACAACTGTTGGGTTGTGACGAAAAGTTTTGTCCTTCAGTGCTACCTGACGAAGCGAGTTTGCCAGTGACACAACTAACGAATCCCGTGAGTCGGCGAAAAACGCGCTCTCTTCGTGGTTCAGCACATCGACGACTCGCTCGTGGAGCTGCATAGCTGCACTGAGGGCATCGGTCAGCACATCAGTGCTGAGTGCCAAAGTGTGCCGTTCTGCTAGGACAGTCGTGAAGCTCCTCAGAGCATCATCTGAAGAAAGACCCACTTGTGATGCAGATTGCAAGATGAACACCCAGTCAGACAGCTCTTGTTCAATAGAAGCGGCGCCGTCGGCGCTCTGAACCATGTCCGATTGCATCCACCGGAGAGAAAGATGTGCCATTTGGCTCTCCAGGGCGGAGCACGTAACATCAATCAGATTTGGTTGATGTGCAATGGTCTCTGAGCTGGGAGCGCCCTCCTGTTCCGTCAAGGCATCTCGCAGTGTTCCCTCGCTGGTAATGCTTGAATCTTGAAGACCGACCTCAGCGAGACTGAAATGCCCTCGTTGCAATGCCACAATTGCGTGGTACGCTCTTCCAATACCTCTGGCGGTGAGAAATGGCGCGCACTCTATGCATCGGCCGAGTCCAAGGATCAGCAGTTGGCTGTCATTGACAAATCCATTGGTAACCATGATATCAAACGTGTTCACTGTGTTTTCAGCAAGCTCCCACCAGCTTTCCCCATTTGTCTGTGGGTGTGGCGTCTTGTACACGGTCCAAAAGCACTGCTCAAGGACAGGTTCGTGCCGCACGCCTCGCGCCGCGAGGGTGGCAGCAATGGATACCGCTTGTGAGGCAGTTATTGCAGTTGCCCTGGGCAACGACGCAAGATCATTGGAGACTGATACAACTTCATCAATCGGCGTAGACATGTCAGTCAGCTTTCCAATCAACACAGAAGCCTGTGTAGAGAACGGGATCAGTGCACCGCACATGTGGCGGACGGACAACCTCATCGCCGGCACTCAAGCGCTCTACAGTATGACGTCTGAGGAAGTGTGGCACAGCCAACCTCGGAGGAAGAAAGTGTGAACAGAAAAAGGGTGGCAGTGAGGGCAGGAAGAATGAGATTGGGGCCACGCACACGTATGAGCGCTTTGCGCGTAATCAAAAGGCACATTGCCCAAGCTGTTGGAAGGATTTCAGGCGCGCCGCGTGAGAGGTGGCAAGCCGGTGATGTGGAGCGAGAGATGAGCAACAGGATGGGCAGTTCATCGCGAACGGACTGGTTACGATAAGCACAGCTGAAAACAATATGATTCGAAATCGATGCGACCTCAGCTGAAGAGGGGTTCATAAAAGAAGAACAACAATGGAGACAGTGGATGCTAATATAGAAGAAAAACGAAAATGAGTGATGCAATACAGGGAGAGAGAAAGCAGTGATGACCCCCTGTCCTTCCTCAACACGTAGTCTCAGCAAAGCAAAGGAAAACAAATTTAAAGGAAAAAAAAAAAGATGTCCCTTTTATTCGTCTCATTCTGCATAAGATTCGCCAAAAGCAAGGAAAATGAGAGATAATAGTAGCCCCTCGCGGTGTCAGGGCACTATTTCATATGCGGTGAGCAGTTCATTTGTTGTTTGTGAAGCTGTTGGCCGTGCGCGTTCTCACAAGTGGAAGCTGGCGCAAAAAGAAAAGGGGGAAGAAATGAGGCAAAGAGGTTATCGTTGCAAGAACGAAGCAAAGATAAATAAATATATATATATATATATATATTAAGGTGGTTCTCCTCCGACGCACTTGCTGCCCGAATACACGCGGTACGAGTGTTTGATTTACTTCAATGCGAGAGCATCTGCAAGCAACGGCGACTTGATGGCTTTCGTGGCGAGCTTCCGGAACGTGGTGTTGTGGGTGAACACGCTGCACTTTTCCAGATCACAGATAAGGCTGATGGATTGTACAGTGGATGCGTCACGAGTTTCGGCCTCCTTAGAACCGCTTGATGAGACGTCTAAGTTGACGTCAAGATTGTTGCATAGTTTGGCTATTTGTTCCTCTGTAGGCTCGGTATCTGGGATGAGTCGGAAAAAGCGCGAGAGAAGACGCTTCGCGCGGTCGTTGATGCTCTTGTCAGTCTCTGCCGGTCCTCCACTTGCACCGAAACTATTGGAGCCGCATTCGTCAATCAGTGCGTTCAGGAGGGCGGCGTTTGAGTCGACGAATGCGAGCACACCCGTGCCTTTTCTCTCATCAGCGTCGAAGATAGCACTGACGCATTCAAAGGTTTGGATGCGCAGATCCAATCCGCGGTCCGTACAATGCGTATAGTTGCCTAGAACAAGGCGGCCCACGAGCTTTGAGCACGGGAGCAGGTCAATGACAAGATTGGGAAAGACAGTCTTGAACGCGTCGCAACAGAGCCACTTTGGGTAGGTGTGAGCAACAGCAGTTAGAAGTCGGACCACGTACTGGCGCAGCGAGACATCGTAGTTCCTAGTAAAATCCGCGAACAGCAATTCCACTAGTGGCTTAACTGCCATGTGGACCTCTGTGGTATCCGTGGAAGTGAGAATGAACCGGGCAGCAGAAGCACACAGCGCGTGGGTGGGGATACTATTGCCCTCTCCCCCGGCTGAAGGGCGATGTTCTTCGGCCAGTGAGCACAGCAACTTGGATGCCTCACTGGGAAAAAAGCACACCATGGAGCCGACACATCCGCCAATGGCGTCCGTGGCGTTTTCGTCCGGTGTATGCGTTAGCAACTTCTCAATTAACGGTAGGCACAGCTGTGCATCGTGGAAGCACGACGTCTTCATGCCAACGGCTCGCCTAGCACCAGATTGAACAGCTTTGAGAAGGTAGACGCAGCCTCCAGAGTTAGGCGTGAGGGCCTGAGACACGCAGTCTGTCAGAAGAGAGCTGTTTGCCGCATTTGTCAGAGCCATAGACAATGCTGTCTTGCCGCACGTCCGAACACGCTCACCTGAAGCGTCGCTGACACTCTCCACAAGCGCATTCGAGAGGCTACCGCTGATCTTCATGACACGCCCAGCCTCCCCAAGAGCTAAAAGCCAGTTTGCCCGCTTTTGTGAGCACGCGCGCTGCATTTCGGAGATGAATGATGCGGTGAAAGCGTCGTCCGCTATCACGACTCCGCGCACAAGCGCGCAACCGTTCGACATGTCACTACTGGACTCGGTAATGCACTTGATGACGCGATCGCCTATGGTCTTCCGCAACGTTTCGGAGGTCTTCGAGAGCGCAGCACACGCCGCAGCCAGAGCAACTGTGGTCGGGGATGGCGTAAATGTGTACTCGTCGTGGGGCGTCGGCTGTGTATTTTGCCACGCCACGGAAATCACATTCTCGTACAGCTGGGAAGCACTGTCTGGATTTCGCTCACAAAAGGCGCAACTCATGTACAGTACTGCGCAAGGACAGTCATGAACATTTTCTGTTGCCGATTTCAGCAGTTTCACCGAGAGATCGCTGGGAATCTGAATTCCCGCACGGAGAAGGGATGTCATACAGTCGTAAACAGCCTGGCGTGTGGATGTATTTGGTGTGTGAAGCGCAGAAATCACGTCAGTCACAATACTGGACTGAATTTCCTTGACGCACACCTCAGAAGAGGCCGTTTCCGAGAGGGCTTTCAAGGCAGCCACGGTTGTGTCATTGTGGAGAATGCCATGTCTCAGCACTGAAAGCGATTGAACAATCAGTTTCTTTTCAGCACCGGCACAGCACCAACGTCCAGCAGCAGACAGACTTGAGCAGCGAGCCGCCAAATCGGGCACTTGAGACGCGCAGACAGCACCGTATACTGCCACAACTTTCTCTCCGATTTGTGCATCCGGAAATTCTCGGTTAGCAGCAATAAACAGTTCCGCAGCACCAATGCACTGTTGCAGAGCTTTCTGGTGCATGCTGACCGTTGTGCATTCGATCAAGCTGAGACACAGAGATCGGGCATACTTGTGGATGCTGGAGCTTGCGGAAGACAGAAGTGACTCCAGCACTCCGCATGCGACACGCACGAGGTCCACCCACCATTGAGTAGTATTCGGCGTGGTGCTGAGGGCGTCTTCCACGCTCTTGACAACGTGCGGAGCAAACGCCAACGCGTCATTGTCACGGCGGAAAAACAATTCAATGCAATTGAGTACAAGTGGGAACGTTTTGCCTTGAGTGTGCAAAAAATAAAGCAGAGAGGGGCACACCTCCACAAGCGAGTTGACAATTTGAGGCGATGTCGCGTACGGCTTTTTGGCAACTGAGCGCACGACTGTGATGGCCTCGATCTGAACTTCCTCGAAACTATCACACACAGCCGAGGCAGCAGCGCTCAGTGCTCTTGCGCCAAAATTCTCTGCGCCTGATAGCGTGACAAGAGACGCAATGACGCGCAGGGCTTCGCGACGCAATTTCCATGTCTCGTCGTTGGAAGAGCCGTAGTAATCTTCGTAATAATCGTCCGTGGCGTACGCGTCGCTCTCATCAGAAGAAATGCCCAGAGACGAAATGCTTGCGCACACATCAAACACAGAATTCCACTTTTCGCTCAAGTGGATGTGGTACGTAGTAAGCAACGTGTTCACGAGGAGCAGCTCATTATCAGCGTGTGGATCCTCTGCGCCATCAGCCAACGCTCCGAGTCTGCTCAGAAGAATCCCAAGAAGTTTGGGGGCACTACTGCGGAGACGGTAGCTGTCAGCATTAAATGCTTCGGTGCATAGTTGCAGAAAGGCGGAAAGCGTGTTCTCATCTGCTTTTTCTATTCCCGCAAATGTGAATTTTTGCACAGCTTCAAACGTTCTGGCGTCTGCGAAAGGGAGAATCTTGGCGATGCATGTTGAAGTCAGGCGATTCTCATTGGGGCATGCGACGAAGTCCTTCATCGCACATTCCGCAATCTGCTGTATGATTGATTCTTCCCATGTATTGGCAAAAAGAGAAATCAAGCTTACGATTGACGCGTACACGTTTTCTCGTCCACTTTTGGAGGGGGACGCTTTCAGTTGGGACACAATGTGCTGAGAAAACTGCGCGACGACGGGCACTTCCGCTTGCCATTTCGCAGTATTGCGTTGACACGCATCAGCAAGAGCGGCTGTCGAGCGTTTCAGAGCCATTGAACACAGATCTGCACGCTCTGAGAAATTTTTAGTTCCGAACAAGGATGGCTGAGAAGCAGCTTCCTTTAATAAAAACTTCAGCAAAGTGTTTTGCTGCTCGTTGTTGCAAGCACACACCAAGAGGGGAAACACCGACACCGCATCATTGCGCACTTGCCCATCAGTGTCAGACAACGTGTTCATCACTGAATTCACGACCGCATCATGGACAGCAGACGGCACCTCATTTTTCAAGCTCTTCATCAGGTCGAACAAAGCCATAAGACGGTAATCCTTGTCAACATTGCCAAGATGTTCTTGGAACTGCTGAAGGTTGAATGGCATTGTATCACAGCAAACAGTTTCCCCTTTTTGTTGTCGCCGTCGTCGTGTGTGTGTGTGTATTTAACAATTGGATATCTGATGCACACTATATATTTCTGTTGCTGTGCGAGGCTACGACGTTTGTGATATTCTCTTCCTATTTTTCGTGCGGCCGTGTCTTTTATTTTATTTTTTTGTTGTTGCTGTTGGTAGTGTTTGATGCTTCGTTGACTGTTTTTTTTTTTTTTGTGTGTGTGTGTGGTTCGTGAGGGTCGAACAATGCTGTCGTGTTCTGCGCGTGAATGTGTGTGTGTGTGTGATTTTTCTCGCTGATAATACTGGAAAAAAAAACGTGAAAAATAAGGGTGACAGTACTAGTTGTGCGACTTTCTGACAAAGCTTCCTTTCTATTGAAGCAAAATAATGTGTGGAAAAAATGACGAGTTCGAGATACACTGAGTGGTGAATATATATATATATATATATTAATTAAAATAGCAATGATGTCAATAATAAAAATAAAGACGTGTTACGGAGTGGATCAAACGTGCATTTGTTTTTTGCATGGAAAGGAACGATGGAGCTGGTAATGGTCACATGCAATCAAAGCATGACTGCTTGTTTTATTTGCTTGTTCTGTGATGCAGGAACTGCGGGGAGGGGAGCAATACACCGCGTCCTGCCATCTGAAAGCCTCAGCGGGTCGCAATACGATCTCTAAATGGCACACGGGCCTCCGGCAGACTGGGCGACAGCTGACATTGCCATTAATTTCTTCATTTTCAACTTGATGTGCACTCGTGTGGGAAATCACAGAAAAATCAGTGGTGGATATGATTCAATGACAGGTGTGCTGCGGTGGCTGAAGCAGCCGTCACGTGGCTCCGTCCAAAGCGGCGACAGACACACCTGACAGATGCACCACGGACCAGGAGTAATAATTTCACTGCAAAAATACAATATATATATATATGACACACTCTCTGGCTGCACAGTGAGAAGCACGGGTGACAAAAAAAAAACATATCCGTACCGATAAAGTGTGATGTTTTGCTCACTCGTGTGGTGCGTGTTTTTTTTTTCTTTTTCTGCTGAGACGAGCAACTTTCATGCGTACGCAGAAAGAACAAAACAAAATCTCCTCCCGTTGATATCTTGTATAACAACAGACGGGTCATTGCGAACTCATCGGAGAACCAGCACGCAAACGACTCACCCACAGGTGACAAAAGAGAAAAGTGTGTTGAAAAAATGAATATGTACCTGTGCAGTCAGTGGCGGTAACCACCCTACTCTGCACAGCAGAAATGAGAACACGCACATAACACTACTACTGGTTACTGTTATGTCCCATGTCTACATTGGTAGCGTTGCGCATAAAACTATATACGCATTTGTGGACGCGCAGGAAACAAAGAATGGAAAGGCTGCGCACCACGGCAACATGTGATTCGAGCTGTCAAAGGAGTCAATCTCATGATGCGCTTTCGTGACGTGAGCCGAGTACTGATTCACATTGGTGAGTGTACGTGAGGAAGAAAACAAAAGCGTGAACGGCTATGCGCGCTGAGTTGGCAGGCGCACAGTCACAAACCCAGCGACACAGTGGTGATAGACCTGTGAGAACGGAAGACAAAAACGGAAGTTGAGAAAGTTTGGAAAACAGGCACTCGCTACAAACAAGGCAGACGTCACAAAAAAAAAAAAAAGCACTATTCATACTGTTTCCTGCTCACATCTACACATCAAGGGGCCAAACAAGCGCAACACATCAAGTGAGGCATGCAATTGGCACTCGCTCATTAAAACTGGAATAAAGCACGCGAAAAAAATCACTGTGTTGCAGCGACATAACAAAAGAGGATACGAGCTCAGCATCTTGTGTGACATGGGGAAACATCCACGGCGCCCAAGAGTTCACTCATGCTCTCGCGTTGGCAACAGCATGGCTGGCGGCAGCCGCGTGCGCTGTGTGCCTGTTGTTTGTTTGTTCGGCGGGGTGGCCGCGTGGTTTTTGGCTGTGGCGCGTGTGCCTTGCGCGGCCTCGCCGGCCCGCCGAGCAGCGCCGGGGCCCGCGTCGAGTCCCCCGCCCCCCCCCCCCCCTCCTGTGACGGGCAAGGAGCACACCCAGCACATTCGCCCGGCCATGGAACGCAAAACACCAGGCACACCACACCCCACACTGCATCTCGCGCTTAGGCTCGGGCTGCCTTTTGGTATGCGACAGAGAAAAAGACCATTTTCATTTGTCACAAACAGACCGACACAGCGGGGTATTCCTGCTCTTCAACATTCTTCTGCGCCATCACGCCGGCTATTCGCGGGTTCGCCCCTCGGCGTTGTGTCGTGCGGCCGTTCCCTTCACACAGGATGCCGCGCGAGGTTTTCCAAGGGTCGCTGTGGTGCGGTGCGCCTCTGCGTCTGGTGGTGCGTCTGCTTTGGGGCTGCCGGTTTGATGGTCCGGGGTTCCCCCCATGGCGCGTGGCGGCCCGGCGAGCTCGAGCACACCTGCCACACCCGCAAACGCCACCCCACACAGCGCCACACGCTCCCCCCCCCCTCCCCCACCCTACGCAGCGCCACGCCATGCCCTCCCCCTCCCACCACCGTGCGCACCCGCCCTCTCTCTCTTTCTCTTTCCATCTTTCCCTTTTTTTTTTAATACTCACACCAGCTCATTAAGTGCATTTTTTTTCTCTTGAATACCCAACACTAAAGCAACACCCCTTTCCCAACATGCAGCGCACTCCTCTTGCACGTGCTCTTGTCCGCAGTCTCGCCGTTGGCGCTGCTGCATACAAATGCACACCTATTAGCGCAACGCTGCCCACTGCTTCGTATGCAGTGTGTGCGCCGTGTGCGTCGGTCCCTATGCGTTTCTACTCTGGTGGCGGCCACGAGGAGCAGCATACTCGTAGCGGCCAGTACCTCCTCGACCGCAACGACGTTCTCACCCGTGTGCTGGAGGTCGTGAAGAACTTCGAAAAGGTTGACGCGTCCAAGGTGACCCCTGAGTCACATTTCGTCAACGACTTGGGTCTCAACTCTCTGGATGTTGTGGAGGTGGTCTTCGCTATTGAGCAAGAGTTCATCTTAGACATCCCGGACCACGATGCCGAGAAGATTCAGTCCATCCCCGACGCCGTGGAGTACATTGCGCAGAACCCGATGGCGAAGTAAAGCAAACCAAAAATGAAATTCAGCGATAGTCAATAGCAGTGTGTGCTGAGCGTCTAGTTTACCGTAGCAAAAAGGACAAAACAAAAATGAAAGAAAAGAAAATGAGCGCGATAAAGGCGTAGTGTTGGTAGGGCACAGCGACATTTGTGATGCCTGTCAGTGACACATAGACGCAAAGAGCGCCTAGCTGTGCCACTTTGTTATTTTTTTTTCTAAGGAAAGACACTTCACTTCAAGGCAGATAGCTTCTCTTGTGCGATGAGCGCCACAACGGGGTCATGAATGTCGATGTGTTGGTGTGTCGCATTACGAACAACATTTGAGTGTAGAAAAGATGAACAGTATCACAGTGTATGAGAACACTGCACCGTTGACCCTGACGTCAGAGTTTGAAGATGTTGATTTCAGAAACAGAGCCGCTCGATGTGATGCAGCACAAGCATGCACGTTGACAGACAAATAACTGTGAGCTTTTTTTGTGCCTGCTTTAATAAGCATTTTTGCACACCGAGTTTTAAACTGTCTGAAATCTGTGAGCCTGAGCTGGTCACTGATATCTCTTTTATGCTCTGTTTTCATCTTACGCAGTCGTGATCCTCACCAGAAAGAAAGAATAAAAACCACACGCAAAACAAACGCATTGTATAGTCCCCCCTTTTAACACGGCAACTTTGAACGTAAACACGGGTGAGTGTCAGCAGCACGTGTTGACGGTCGCGTATCAACAGCCTTGTTGGAAGGAAAAATGTGCCGTGCGGCAAACGGTACGCGTGAGTTTTATCGCATCGACTTGCGTTGTTTTGTGTGGTGACACGACAGCCATGCGAGCGGATCCCATGCAGACTTGTCAAAAATCTTTGCCGGTGTGCTGCATATCTGGCTTTTACTTGCCACACCCACGCGCTGCCTGTTTTTGCTAACTCTGACGTGCAAAATGACGCATATCCACGTTACTCTCCCTCCCCACACACTCCCACACTGTTCTCTCTCTCTCTCTTTTTTTTTTTTTTTTTGCTTGAACGGGTCAACACAGCATACTCCAATCACAAAGCATCGTGTCTTTGTCATCCTTCTATTAATTGTGGCCACGTTACACCTCCAAGTGACTGACCTGCTCGATTGCCAGATTGTCGTTGCTTTCACAGAGTCACATCAGTTGCATTGCTCTGCATACAGTTACGAGCGAAACCCCCATCCGATCATTTCTGAAATTGATTTTTACTCTCTCTTTTTCTTTTCCCTTTTCCCCTTTTTTCATCACGTGCTTGTGTACGATAGTAAGGTCTCGTTGCTTTTCTCCTCTCTTTTTGGCTTGCCGCATTGACTCCCCGCCGAAGTTGTGTTTCCAGTGCTACCATTAAGAGAAAGAACACTATAATACATATATAATCTTGTGCATACACAACGGTCTTAATTAAGCGTGTGGTGATTGTACATCCTCATCGCAGCTCCACGCCAGTCCACGTCCAAAGAGAGTCTGCGTGTGAAGTAGACTCGTGCGAGTACGTGTGACTTCTCTCTGTGTCCAAACCAGACAAAGCAACCAGAACAAAAATGCAGAAGGCTAATAACACTCGCGGGGCAGCTGTTGTGCGTCGCACAACACGTGCTGCTTCTGAGATTCCCGCCCCAAAGACAGTCAAAAAAGTGCTGACAACCACAGCTCCACGGGCGTATTCCAAACCGACTAAGCCTTGCACCGATAGTGATGACGACTCGGACTACTCCTCCACATGCTCTGATAACAGTGAGGAATACCGCCCTCTCGCGTTTGGGCTCATCAAAGGAGGACCCACGCGTCGTACTGGGGCGATTCACCAGTCTCACTACTCTATGCGCATTTCTCAAGACGCCGCGAGCGACGACATGTCCCTCAGTGATGACGAGGTGCCACTGGCAGTCACATACGAAAACGGCGCTGCCAAGCGAAAGTGCGGTCGCATAGACGATGCCGCTCCCACTGCTAAAACAATGTACGGTGCTGCCAACGACGTTTCTTCTGATTCTGACTGTCTTCCTGTTGGATACCTGGCGGGTAAGCGCCCTCGTAGAGCCGGACGGGGCGCCAACATCAACGGACCGGAAGCAACTATGGAGGAGGCAGAGATCGAATCTGTAGATCCGGACGACGAAACACCTCTCAACACCAAACTGATTCTCAATCTTGTCCGCCGCATCCGAATGAATCCGAAAGAAATCACCCTGGAAGCTTTTGCTTACGTGGATTGGGGTGACGAAAACTACCAGGAAGAACTCAAACCGCTGCGTCGTCTGTACGAAGAGTTGGAGGCTAAAGCCCGTTACGTGGAGCAGGTTAAGACGGCCCCACAGCGCACCCAAAAAGTAGATTACGATGCACGCATCAAGGAAGCTATAATGGCACTGCCACAGGAGTCAGCCATCATCGCAAAAAGCCAGAAACTTAAGTCACAGCAACTGCGCGCACGGCCTGGCGCGATTTTGCGTGGTGACAAGACGTCAACCTTTACTGGCGCTGGTGTGGAACCTTCCACCGGCCAGCAGGCTCGCGGCAAAAATCAAGTCGTTTCCACAAAACCGTCCAAAGGGCAACGTCAACGAGAGAAGCGATTGGAAGCATCGTTTGGCGAACTGGAGAAGCTAGAGGGCAGCGCGCTTTTGGCGCGTCAACCGGCTAAAGGAAAAATAAAAGAAAGCACGATGAGCGAGGCAGCCAAGAAGGTCCGTCGCGCAGCTCGTCAGGCCAACCGGAGTGCAACGTTCGCTGATGTTGTGGCTGATGTGGGTGACGAAATTGTGGAGGATCAAGCAGCAAATGAATTACCCACAACCAGCCGCGCCCAGTCGTCCCTTGGTGCGCCGCTTTCGCGCGTTGGGGACCGTGGTGTCGAAACAAACGGACAAACAGACAAGGCGCCAAAGCCGCGCAAGTCGAAGCGCCGTGAAAAGGGACGAGACCCAGGCCGCAGTGTTTCCTTTGCTGATTTGCCAGAGGACGAAGCTGGAGAAATGACAGACGGACCCTCAGGCTTGGCACAGGGAGCCAAGCGGAAGCGCCGCGTCGCCGGAAAGCGCGCAAACAATCGTTCCTGCAGTTTTGCTGATGTTGTCGTGGATGCTGGTGATGAGGTTCACGAGGACAACACGGGCCCACGAAGCAAAAATGAACAGGACAGTGCCGAAAAACCCACATCAAAAAAACGCACAAATCACAAACAACATCAGCGCACAGGACTCGGACGGTCACGTGAGCTTAGCATCTCCTGCTTGGACGATGTCGAGGCAGGTGAAATTCACGAGAGCACCGATGACTTGGCCTTTCTGAATCGACAGTCACGCGAGATCTACACAAGTGCGACCCCATCTGTGCGAGCATCACGCACATCGCGAGCGCCAAGCACAGTGCGACGCTCCTCCGTTACGTCGCAACGTGCCCCGATTCCAGTATCGCAATCGATGCCAGACGATGTTGGTGATCAAGTTGTACTGGATGCACCAGGTCCTGTCTCTGCGAAACGAACTGGACGAAGCCGAAAGCAGCGCAAGCATGTCAGCCAAGAATTGAGCATCTCCGCTTTGCCGGACGATAACGTGGGTGAAATTTGTGAACAACACACTGAGTTTCTTGCTAACCGTGGAGGTGCGGGCCCTGCGACGAGGAGCTCATTGCCGCGGGTCGCTGGAGCAGCTCAGCGTTCAAGTGTCGTCAGCTCTGTGCCTACTGTACGAGGCACACGTGCAAAGGACGCCATTAGCACGGGGCCAAACAGTGTGCGAACATCTGCCAACGGCGTGCGCCGCTCCAAATGATTTGCTTGCCGGACACCACTAGTCGTGACATGCGTAGAATGAACATCTCCGACGACACCATTGCGCACGACATTGCTTTTTTTTTTCTCTTTTTTTGTTCTTTGCCGTTGCTTTAGTTTCAATGCCCTTTCCTATGGCTAACTTGTCACCGCAGCCACTACTGAGAGAGTCGCCAAGAGTAGCCGTGCTAAAGTGAAAAAGGTGACTTTGCTTTCATCTACTGTGTATTCGGGTGATGCAACGGACTTGTGAATGGTGTAACACGGACGAAGAGGAACGACACACGGAATTGTATTCGTCACTCCATTATCTGCGCCGGACAAATCTGACGGCGCGTTCCGACTACGTTTTTTCGTACAGTTCAGCAGGAGTTTTGCTTTATGCACTTCTCCCGTCACAGTCTCATGCTTTCCTCGAGATTCAAACAAAGCAAATACGCCATTTGCAAGCTTACAATCTGGGCTGTTTCACCCTTTTCCATCGTTTTCCCCATTTCTGTTTTTTTTTTTTGTGTGTGTGCACATGCAAAACGCCCTCCACGGGCATTGTTGAATTCGCATGTACTTGTTTTTTTGCCTCCTCTCATTGTGCGCACTCTATTTTTACGAAACCCAACCCTGGTTTACGAGCGTCACGTTTGCCGCATGTCTTTTCTTCCTTCCTTCCTTCCATTTTTTTTTTAATGATCACAATTGAAGGAACGACAATTTTTCATTGTTCGTAGGGCGTCATGAGGAAAACAGTACATATACGCTCGCTTTTGTTCCAAGCCCCGTCCTGTAGAATACCATCGCTTGGGAAGGCAATCAAACGTGCAAAAAGTAAAATAGAATGAACAGCACATACACACGCGTGTTCTCAGTGACTCGGAGACATGAACGCGAGGAGGGAGGATGGAAGTACGATGTCGGCAGACAACTCCCACACCCCATCTTCGCTCTTTACAATTGCAGTTCTCCATCCTTTAAACTGCACTGGTGCAAGACATGAGACCTACTCCGTGAACTATCCAGTCACAGGTGCATCATCGGCCTTTTTTCACATGTTCTCGCTCACCTGATTCAACCCTTCCCCTGTTTTCCCCTCTCTCTCCTTGCCCTCTATGCTGTTCCTTTTTTAAATGATTCTCTGGAACTATCTCTCTTTGTACTTGGCGTCTGGTGTGCGCAATCATTCGGAACGTTTTCAACGGAATGCGAGAATAGAGTCAACAGACAACTGCCACACCAGCAAGAGGAACAGTCCTTGCAGTACCACCGACTCTATGGAGCTCATCCTAACAAAGAAAGCCATCAGTCAGTGCAATAGCACACCGATTGGCATTCTCGTAGGACAACGAGCGACCTTATCATGCACCGCAGGCAAGACAGACCGGTGCACTGTCGTGTGCGTCGTTCCCTGCGGGGACGCTTCCCTTGTCGTCGAGCAAGTTGAGTGCATTGAGGAGGTGTTGCCGGCCAATATTTGCGTTGTCGGCGTTTCGCTGTCTTCCAAGAGTACCCCGTGCATCCTCCCATCTCTGAAAGACCACGATCACTACACTGCGATGGTCGAGTTGCGTTGTACTGATAGCCTTGTTCAAGCCGTGTCGCCTTGCTCCGCTGGCAGAGGCGCAGGCAAGGACATGGTGCCCACCAAGGTATCCCAAAAGGAGGTTATTTTCAGCCTCGTGGACTGTGTCATTCATTCCCCCCTGTGTACCATGCCATTGCTTGTCAGTGGAGTCGACGGTGCGAAGTTGTGCGTTGACCTCGAGAGCTCCCAACCAATAGCGCTTACATCCACGATCTCGGCAACATCTTCGCGCCTCACAGGGAAACAGTTAGGGTGTGCGGTCAAGGTGACTCCGTCATTTCCTCTTGTCGTGTGTCTCAGCGAAACTTCAGGGAAGTCTATATCTACATCTCTCGCACAGTTTGTGGCGCGATTTCCGCCTGGAACCGAACAGGCGTTACAGTGCCTCCCCTCCAGACAGTACGCCCCACTTGTGTACTGCCACACCAGCGTTGGTGAGGGCTCAACAGCTGATTTTCTTGAGGTGATTGACGAGGGGATGTCGGAGCAAATGTCTGTCTCGACACACCCAGGTGCGCAAGCCACCGCGAGCAGCGCGCCAAAACAATCCCGATCCTCTGGACTGCAGCCTATCCATTTGATGATCCTTGTCGGGTCTTGCGTGGGCATTTGCGCAATATTGTACTCTCTGCTTGGTACAAAGTGAGGTGCTGAGCCACCACACCGTTTTCCTACTTGTGAAGGGTCTCCCCCCAAAGCTGTTTTCTCTTCCTTGCTGCGCTGGTACAGCGTGCGTTTTGCAGGTTCGGACGACTAGACGACCTTTCCACCAGCTAGGAACACTTCACATGCATATTCTCGAGTGCGCAATGCTCCCTCTCTCTCTGCTATCGTTGCCCCCCCCTCTCTCCCTATTGGTGTCAATTGGTGCGTGGTACCTGCCACTATGGCCACGATCTCAACGGGGTGTCATTGTTCCCCAGCTCGCGTTCACTGTTTGCTTGACTTCCACCATAGGTCTTCTCAGCACACTGATCGTACGCCTCTGGCCTACCTGATAGTATTCACTTCACTCTCTCTCTCTCCTTTTCTGTATCTGACCTCAATCAAACAAACTGCACCGCTGCATCCTTCCATGTGTCTAAACAACAACAATAGCAACATCTGCTGCAGTCCCTGGAACGCGTGTCAACACAAAGTTCACTCACTCAGCTTCCTACTCACACACTGTCACATAGATACATACATACCTACTCCTTTTACCCATAAACATAGCTGCACTGACTTTTACCACGTGACACACCAGACAGACACTCCGGAAATGGGAATTCTTGGCCTCTCTAAAATCTTGTACGACAAGGCTCCCGCCTCCATTCAGGAGCAGGATCTCAAGAACTACTTCGGCCGCCGAATCGCAATTGATGCGTCGATGAGCATCTATCAGTTCATCATCGCCATGAAAGGGTTCCAAGACGGACAAGGCGTTGAACTGACAAACGAGGCCGGCGAGGTAACGTCACACATCAATGGACTGTTCGCGCGCACATTGCGCATGATTGATGAGGGCATCAAGCCCATCTACGTGTTTGACGGCAAGCCTCCAGTACTGAAGCAAGGAGAACTGGAGTCCCGCCGGCAGAAGGCTAGCGACGCAGCCAAAGAGTTTGAGAAGGCCAAAGAGGAGGGCAATGACGAGCTGATGGAAAAGATGAGCAAACGGACGGTCCGCGTAAGTCGGGAACAGACCGATGACTGCAAGAAGCTGCTGCGCCTTATGGGACT
This sequence comes from Wallacemonas sp. 195SL, assembly GCA_030849605.1. Lineage (NCBI taxonomy): Eukaryota > Euglenozoa > Kinetoplastea > Trypanosomatida > Trypanosomatidae > Wallacemonas > Wallacemonas sp. 195SL. The sequence continues at coordinate 42,259 of JASANS010002457.1, read as the reverse complement.
GCCTGTTGTGGAGGCGCCAACGGAGGCCGAGGCGCAGTGCGCTGAGTTGGTCAAAAAAGGAAAGGCCTGGGCGGTTGGCACTGAGGATATGGATGTGCTTACTTTCGGCGCACCCATCATGATTCGTCACCTCAACTTCAGCGACGCGAAAAAACGCCCTATTGCAGAAATCCACCTTGACGTTGCGTTGCAGCAGAGCGGCATGACAATGGACCAATTCATCGATTTGTGCATCCTTCTCGGCTGTGACTACACACCCAAGATTCCTGGCGTGGGGCCGCACAAGGCGTGGGAGGGCATTCAAAAATACGGAACCATTGAAGATTTCGTGGAATCTCTTGATCAAGCAAAACACCCTATCCCGGCGGACTTCAACTTCAAAGAAGCTCGTGAGTTTTTCCGTCATCCAGAGGTCACTGCAGGCGAAACCATTGACATTCAGTTCACTGAGCCAGATGAAGAAGGCCTGATGACGTTCCTTGTCAAAGAGAAACTTTTCAACCCTGAGCGTGTACAAAAAGGTATCGTACGTCTCAAGGCGGCTCTAACGAAGAAAACGCAAGGCCGTTTGGATCAATTTTTCACAATTCAGAGACCTGTCCCCAAGCCCACCCAACAGGCCGGGCAAAAACGTCCTCGCTCTAGTGACAGCGCAGCGAGTGTATCTGGCACTCTTAGAAAGTCAACCACAGGCCACAAAAAGGCAGTCAAGAAGTAGCCGATACATGACGTGGTGCACTCCCTCAACATAGAATTGACACCGATCGGACACATGGTCGGGACGATTGTATCCAATTTGTCACACGCCATCTTGGTAGTGATGCCTTGCTTCACTCGGTGCAGCTTCCACAGACAAATTCACAATATTAATTACGTCTTCAATGACGCGTCCGTGGTTTCTTTCTCGGGTCACAAGAACAGGGCCTTCCTTGTTTTTCCTCTTCTTCTCTTGAGCATCACAAATCACGAATGTAACACACCTTTCGGACGGCACAAGTGAGTAATGACCGCGCCCGGTAAGACACAACCTTGGGACACTGCTCACTGCTACTTCAGCTTCGAAGCTAGAAAAACTCACGGGCACTCAATCGTGTTCAGCGTCTGTGAGAGATGCGTCTCTCCCCTTCGGTACTTGGCTGTATAACCGCTATTCTGACTAGACTATCACCATCACACTATCTCAATGGGACGGCTTTGCGGTATTCAGTAGCCCTCTTCCCCAACTGTCCCTCCAACCCTTCTCAGGTTCATTTGGTAAACCGTGACCCTGGTAATTTCAGATCACAAAAATCTCTACACAGCTTTGTCACTCAGCTGCTGTTTTCATTCCTTCTGTGTGCACACTCTGCCCCAAGTACAGTTTTTTCCATCATTATCTTTTTGTTATTTTCGTGATAGTATTTCTCTCACCCTTTCTTTCTCTCTTTCATTTAACAGCATTATGTCTGGCAGTGATGGGACTATTACACCCAGGCGGGCGGCGGCCATGTCAGACGGCGAAATGCGTGAGAAAGGCGTGGAACTCAATGACCGCCTTGATCGTCTCTTAAACCGCAAATCTTCCCTCGGCACACGCAGTTCGCGAGGCAGCGTAGATATTTCTGCCCGTGCAAAAGAGGTCGAGGAAGGCCTCACGAGTGCCTTGGAACGCTTACGGCAAGAAAAGCTCAAGGGGATTCAGGTTAAAATTGATGCGTGCATTGAGTCTGAAGAGACAGGGCGCGTTCATATTGAGGAGGACGAAAACCGTGCTCGTGCCCACTTCGTTGACACCACCGCCAAGCTGGTGGAGGCTGAAGTCAAGCGCCGCGCGGCCGAAGAGGAGGAGGCTGAGGTACTTCGCCTTGCCCAGGAAGAGGCTGAGGCTGAGCGTCGTGCTCTGGAGGAGGCCGAGGCTGAGCGCCGCGCCGAAGAGGAGGCTGAAGCCAAGCGCCGCGCCGAAGAGGA
>JASANS010002457.1:0-40294 GCA_030849605.1 Wallacemonas sp. 195SL | reverse complement strand
GCTGAAGCCAAGCGCCGCGCCGAAGAGGAGGCTGAAGCCAAGCAGCGCGCTGCGGCAGCGGCAGGTGGTGAGGAAGCGCGAGCAAGCCGTTCTCTGGGTCTCCCTACTGAGGCTACTCAGCCACAGCGGGAGGTTGCAAACGATGAGGACTCTTCCAGTGAAGATGAGTGCGGTGAGGTGCGTCCTGGGCGGGCCCAAGATACGCACCGTCGTCGCCGCCGCCGCCGCCCTATCGACTTTACTGCACCATTCGTTGAGAAAGAGCATGAACCGCATCCGATGCTGTCCCGACCCCGTCTGCCTCAGAGGTCCGCGCAACGGGATGCGGAAGTTTCTTCAACTGGAGCACTCAGCAAGACTACGCTTGTGTTCCTAGCCGTACTTGGCGCATTTATCGCTGTGGGCATCTGGGCCGCGCGCTCGTAGTTGCCTTGTCAGTTTTTTTTTCTCCTGGGGACCACTTGGGCCTAAACAGCGTTTTTCGACACTGCACCGGCTCCAACTGTGCGTTTGGATTAGGTAACACAATGAGCCCCATTTTTCTCTGTTTCCGTGTTGTCACTTTGTGGTAGATATGGTGGCATCTTCTCCACCCGGTTTCACGTTCTTTCTGTGGCTTCCATGGTCGGTACGGCATAGTTCTTTTTCTCCTCCCTTGTGAGGCATGCTGGCGAAAATTATCTTAATGACCGTCAGAGTGGCCTTTTGAATGTTGCACGTCCCCGCACAAGGAGTAGCCGATGTGGCGGAATCCCATGAGGGCATACAGCAAACATAAACACACACACACATGCGGACACATGCACACACGCTCGTGTATCTGCGTGCATCTGCGTGCATCTGCACACCTTTCAGCATCACGCGTGCTAAATTGTTCACCAGCCGGACACAGTCGTTGTGAGTTCCAAGTTTGATTTCGCCATGTCTCCATGGCGTGACAGCGACTGCTGGCTTGTAGTTACCAATCCGTATACCTTGGCTCCATTTCGCGGCCTTCTCTTGCTCACTCCATACCCTCCTCTCATTTCTTCTTTCTTTTGTCGCCTTTGCTTCGTGTCAGAATCGTCGTGTCAGTGCGTAAATGTCTAGTGGTGCCCTGGGTCGCGGTTCGTTTCGGTCGGTGGTGGCTGGCACCAGAACACACCATCTGCCAACGTACTACTCCTGTGCGAATGAGCTCATTGCTTTGCACAAGGCCCATCAAGAGGTTGTGCGAGGATTTTACGTCCGTGATAAAGTCTTTGATAACAAGTTTCCTGGCTCAGCCATAGCCAACGGTCTTTTCAAAATGGTGCCCAACAAACGTGACAACTATCATTCCCGGGAAGTGGTCGAAGCCATTCGACGCCGCGCCATTTGGATTCAGAGGATTGAGCAGCAGCGGCGCATTAATGCCACCATATTGGCTAAGGCCTCCGAAGGTCTGACGCCTGACCAAGTACAGGATCGCTTCACTTTTTCTACCCCTGATGCTGACGCCTACTTTAACCCACAGTCATTCACTGGAGCGAATACGTGGCCGAACTTTTGGCAGCATCCTACAGTGAATCACGTTGTTCCAAAGCCACAATGGAAGCGTGTCCCTGAGCTGGGTGGAATAACCCGCGTGCAGGATCCGTACACCACTCGTGCCGCTGATTATTAGGCTAGTTGTTCCCTTTTTGTCCCGTTTTTTCTTCTTCTGAACCAATGAAAGGTTCTCTTGGCGGAGTGCAATACATACGAATATGCTTCAAAGTAGGCGTAACTGTACCTGTCATGTCCGTGTGTGCGCAATTATCTCCAACGGTGTGTGTTTGCTGCATACAATTAAATCTGATCTTGCACATGCCCAGCAGTTATCCACTTGCAGGCAGTGATGGGCTCCTCTGATACCCCGAAAAACTCTAATGGGGTGTCTGTGTCGCAATGTCGCAGTATCGAAGTATCGCAGTGTCGTGCTGTGCTCTGTCATCGCGTTCTCGCTCGTTTCGCGTGTTGCAGACGGACTCCTCAGAATCCAGGAGTTCCTTTCTTTTCTTTCCCCCCCTTTTTTTTTGTGATCATCCCTCCCTCCATCCCTCCCTCCCTTTGTTAAACTTGATGTACCGCACCTTTTTGCGAATGGTGCCCGTGACGGCTCCATTGCCAAGACCGATTAGCTCCAAACAACAGAGCAGCAACCATAGTTGCAGGAAAAACGTCGTGGCCAGCAGAGGGTTAATCAATGAAGCAAATCGAAATCGAGCGTTTCTGGCGTTTTTGCGCAGAGCGTGGCGTGACGAGCAAAAAGCTTCTCCTGAAAACTCGCGCTTCCTCTGTGACCCCTTTCACTCTGGTGGCCGGCGAGCCAATTCGATACGGCTCACCTGTTATCACGGTGCCGTACGCTGCGGTGGTCAACGCACAAACTGTGCGAGGAAGCCGGCGCTTGCGGTCTTTGCCCCCTTATTCGGCGATGATGCGTTTTTTGACGCGGCGTTCTCGTATGAGTCGGATGTCTGCTGAACAAGTGTGGCTAGCGGCTTTCGCCGCTGTGTATAGAAATATGGTTCTCAGGTGTGACCCCGATGGCTCCGCACCGCCACTGGCCCCGTTGTTTTCGTTGTCAATCCAACCTGATTTGCCGTCTTTGTTCACCGCGAGCCACGCGGCGGAGTGCCCGGCGATAGGAGTTCACTCGCAAGCTCTGCTGGACGATTGGCAAGGGTCGGTTGAGCACCAGCAGGATCTGGCATGGGCCATGATCCGCTTTTTCCAAAAGAAGCAGGGCCGCAAATGCTTTTCTCCTACCGAAAAGATTACTCGATCTGACCTGCAAATGGCGTACAGGACTGTTATGCAACGTGCTCTGCTTCTCCCTCTCAACTGTGAGCTGTCAGTACCATCGTCACTGCCCGAATTTCTCGAAGCATCACCCGACTGCCCTCTTCTCCCGTCATTTGTTCCTGTGATTGACATGATCCGGGCAGCTCAGGGCAATGAGGAGGACAATTGCCTCCTCTACACGTGCGCCAAATCGGATTTTGTTTCACCGTCAACGCGCCGCCGTATCCTCATGGAAACAAGTCCTCTGTCATCACGTCGTGTTGTAGCCGTAGCAACTCGCGACATCAAAGAAGGCGCTGAGATCCTCCTAGGAGTAGAATGGTGAGCCTTGAGAAAAAAAAAAAAAAGGACCAATCTATGTATCCACCAATTAGGTGCTTGCTTCCAGATCAGCCCTGAAGGCTCAGTGTGCTTGATGGGGACGCGCCAGAACCATTGTGTACCAACAGTGACCCATCTCTGAGATGCTCATTCACAGATTGCTCGCATCCCGCGACTTTTTACAAATAAATAAAAACCTTCTCACAAAAAGCTGTGTTACCTCTCGCAACAGAATAACACACTAACACCAACGCACACTTGCAAAAAAGAGAGAAAAAAAAAGACAACAACAACACCTGCTTTGATCATCACTACTCGTCACGAAACGTCCTTCGTGGACCCAACAAGATTTCAACAAAGTCTGACCGCGGCGGACGGAATTTACCGTTGCAGCACTCTTTTTGCATCTCACGCCCTTCGTATGTGTGTGTGCGTTCATCGAGGACCTCTCACTGAACGTGAGCAAGGGTAGTTCTCCTCGTCTCTCTCTCTCTCACTCACACTGTCTTTCAACTTCTCATTTCGCTGGTATTTGCACACAGCATTCTGTGCCACCGCCAACAGTTTTTTTTTCTTCTTCACATCACATCGTACATACATACGCACTCAGACGTGCGTGAACATGTCTCAATCACCAGAGAAAATAGTTGTGCGACCAGATGAGGTCATCATTCGTCGCGCCGTCGAATCTGATGCACGACGAATGTTTGAACTCATCGAGGAGCTTGCTGTGTACGAACGTGCGGCGCATGAGATTGAGATTGACGAAGACCACGTCGTGGACTGTTGCTTTGGCCCTCGAGCCTTCTGCGGTGCGTTTGTGGCTGAGTGGAAGCCCAGCTCAAACAGCACCCCTGTTGTGATTGGCATGGCGATCTATTTTTTCCGTTTCCACACCTGGAAAGGACGTCAAATTTACTTGGAAGAGTTCGTTGTCAGCGACAAATACCGCGGCGGCGGCGTTGGCAAGCGTCTCTTTGATCGCGTTGTGCAGCACGGCAAAGAAGAAAAGTGTAGCAGCATGTTCTGGCAAGTTCTCGACTGGAACACCCCTGCCATAAACTTCTACCAGAAATACAAATCTGAGTTTGAGCTTTGCTGGCTGAATTGCACGCTCCACTTCTCGAAGCTGTGAAGTGCTTTTCTTCACGGTTCTCCCCTTTACCCGGCAGCTGAAGTATACCCATCAAACGTCTGCTTACGTGGCCTTCAACTCTGAAGGAAAACAGCAGCACCTTTCCCCTTTGTTTGATTAGGGCACTGGATGCGCTCGGTTGCAGGTTGCCGTTTCTCGTTTTTTTTTTCGCTTTTATCTTTCTTTGTGTTTTATGTTTCTTGTGCCCCTGATTCATCCGCTACTGGTAACTCCACGAGTGTGTGGCGATCATCGCAGGCATCTTTGTTTTCAAACCCAATCGTTTGCGTTTATTGCGTTCCCCAATTCGATACGTTTACGCAAATGCAATAGTGGATACGCCTCTCTCTCTAAAAAAAAAAAAAAAGAAATGATTTAGAATATAGGATCGGTACCGGTGTCAGTGTATATATATATTTGTTATTCACACCTCGAGTGAAATGCAATGCAAAAGGCTGATTGTGGTAACGAACGTGTTTTGGTTCCCGTTTATAGCTTAATCAAGAACTGCTTGCGCATGTGTTCTTCTCGTTTCTGCGCGCTTAGGTTGTACGTTGATGTGCCCATCATGCCTTTCCCTCTATGTTCTATGCTCCTCACCGTCTCCTTTGCTTTTTTTTTTTGGTCACGCACCGCACACGCATGACTGCGAATAATAACAATAACTCTTGCTAGAATTTTTGCGCACGCGTCGTCATATTGGGCCTCTCTTGCCTGATTCGCTCAAAACCGTCTCTATCCAAACACCTCGAAGTGAATTCGAAGCAACAGGAGGATCACCTCGTTTCAAGCCACACTCCACTGTTCGTACGCAGACTAGCAAACATGTCAGAAGACGCACAACTTCTTCTAGAGGGCACTGAAGGGTACAAGAGTTGCGACAAGGCCCGTGACGCGTTCCGGAAGGGCGACGTGGAGGCTTCCCGCCGTGAGCATATGAAGCCAATGCACTCTGAAAGTCACAATTCTAGCGCTTCTGAGTACATCAAATCTGTTGTATTTGGCGGGCTTGATGGCGTCACCACGACCTTTGCCATCATTGCTGCTGCAGCAGGTAGCAACGGTGACTATGCAACCGTTCTCATTTTCGGTATTTCTAACGTGATTGCGGACGGTTTCTCCATGGGCTTCGGTGAGTACGTCTCCGGGGAGGCCGAACGTGAGAACGCCATCTCCGAACGTCGTCGTGAGGAATGGGAAGTCGAGAACGGATTTGACTTAGAGGTGGATGAAATGGTTCAAATATACATGTCCAAGGGCCTTTCTTTTGAGGATGCAACTACAATCGTTGGAATCATCTCCAAAGACCCAAAACTATTCGTAGATTTCATGATGGTGGAGGAGCTTGGGTTGCTTCTTGACCTTGACGACCCACACGGACCCAAAAAGCAAGGTCTGGTCATGTTTGTTTCATTTCTGGTATTCGGCTGCGTCCCGATCCTCGCGTATCTCGGAGGCCACGGACAAGGCGTTGATGCAGTCTTTTTCCTGTCGTGCATGCTCACATTAGTCGCGCTGAGCGTGCTAGGCGCGGTGAAGGGCTATCTTATCGGTCTGAGCGTCGTGCGCTCTGCGTGTCTGATGGCACTGAACGGCATCATCAGTGGCGGTGTGAGCTTCGCATCCGGCTACTTGGTTGAAGCGGCGATGCGAGAAGTCAGCCAAAAGTAGTCTTACCGTAGGCGAGGAAACCTGTGGCTATTTGTGACGATACAAACGCGTACACACTGAAGAAGACGATCGCTGTGGGCCTGGCATCGCGGACAATATGGGTGCGTGCCACTGTACGAATGAAGACACCGTCACGCGACACGTCTTGGACTTCCGAATCTGCTTACTCTCCCTACCAATATCGACCCAGGCCGACATAACTAAAATAAAAATACAAATGATGAATGAATAGGGAGAAAGCACTGCATAAAAGGAAAAGAGAGTGCTGGTTTATCATTTATCTTTTTCCCGCTGCGGTAGCAACAAAGTGGTCAGTACTTTTTGCAAGAATGGCCCATTCGCCCCCATAGCTAACTGATCCGCCCCCCCCCTTTCCTTGCGCCGTTGCTCTTCAAATGATTCTTCACGTATGCTGTGTAGGTAATTTGTTTCCTTTTCTTTTTCTCTTTTGTGTCCTATGCATCAGGAAAGCGTACGCATGCACACAATTGACTCCTCTAGTCAATGCGATTAAAAGAGCGCACTCGCTCCCTTTGCACACATGCATCCAGTGCTACCTTCGCTGTTCTCTAATCGCCAGAATTCAGCCGTTCACAAGTTTGTGGCTTGTATCACAGAGCATACAGTCCCACTTCTTGCTCGCCTGTGGCGCTTGCACACATAGACACACACGCACAGGCTGGCAGTTTCGCGTTGCTCTCTTTTGCTTTTGCTGTTTACCGTCCACACTCCGCACCAATCATCCCCCTCTCTCGAAGAGCTTCATCTCCCTTTCCTTCATCCTCTTTCTCTTTCTCTTCTTGTTGTGACGTTTTGCTCATTATCATCACGAATTGAATTGCTTTTCCCTCTTTCTTGGAAGATGGAAAGTAGACAGACACGCGTTCTCGGCGCTGCCCGAAGTCTCTCTGATGCCGTGTCACCGGCACAGAAGACAGAGGCAGCGAAAAGAGCCGTGGCCGCGGTTGTTTCCGGCAATGCAGAATCCTTGTCCCTCTCGGAGATGGAGCAAGCTCTTAGTTTTTTCACGAACCACAACAGTACCTACACGAATGTGGGCGAGGATGAGTTTCACACGCTGGCGGATGAGGTGTTGAACAACTCTATTCGGTCCGTGTTGGTCTACGACGAGTTCTCGAACTATTTTGGAGACCCGGAGGTGTTTTCACTGGGCCTCGCATTTCAATACAACCTGTCCGTCGAGGCAGTCACATTGAGCGGTATCAACGTCAGCGATGAGTCGATCTCATCGTTGTGTGAATCGCTGGTACGGTCTCGGGTGAATTACATTGACCTGTCCAACACCCCACTTGAAGATTCAGCCGGACAGTCGCTTGCGGCTCTGGCACACATCAACCCGTATTTGCGCACTGTTGTGCTGGACGCCACGTTGGTACCGGATGACGTTCTCGATGAAATCGATATGGCCTGCCAGTTTAATCAGAGTAATTTTGAGGGCAATAGTAATCAAGTGGACGAATCCCTTTTCAAGCCATCTGAACTAGGCCGCCTAAAGCAGCGCTTGCAACACATTGTTCGCTCAAAGAACAAGAAGATGCACTATTGCGTTGCCCATGCATTTGGGTGCTGCCCTAATGGCAATCTCTGTCTCTATTCCCACACACTTAGCTCCAGCGGTGATGCTCACGGTGCCGGTGGAGCGGGCACGAGCCTCTCCGACAAAATCTCCGAGTTGTTCTCTACTGGAGGGTTGTGGGAAGACAAGTTGCCACCGCGTCCGCTGGAAGGTGCGTCGTGGCGCAATCCGGAAGAAGGTGGGAAGCGCGAACTCAAATTGAACCTTCGCCGCAACCGCGCTTTGGAGTCGACTATGTCTGCCGGTCAGGATCCTGTGCCTACAGCAGGTCGACGCCCATACCCAAGAGGCCCGTCTGCTCTCGTTGGCGGTGCGGCGGCTCTGATTGTGGTGGCGGCCCTTGGCCTGCTAGCGGTGCGCCGTCACAAATCAACGGCGTAGTCATGGCGCTTAATGAAGCCCAGCTGGTAACCAGCTTGTGACAAGAAGGTGCGTGACACACCGGCTGGGCTCGCCGTAGCTGGTGTCGGCAGTCAACGCGACGGCCGCTAGTCCGCTTCGCCTTCGTCCTCGGGAAGCACCGATTGCAACCACAGCTGCAAAGACTCACATAGTGGCAGAAGCCACAACATGAGAAGAACACACACACTAACAAGAACAACAACAATAACGAAGGTGTTCAATCTGCCTCTTTTCTCGCCGATAGCATCTCACCTGAGCACACCTTTGTCTCGCAGACTGCTTCGACAGCCATTCAGTGCATGTCTCCACACTATACCAGGCACGTCTACACAGATGCGTCAATCTGCTACCAGGTCACCCGTTTTGTTCAGCCCGCAATAGGCTGTGATAGGCAGCAGCAGCAGCAACAGTTTTTTTTTTATCGTCACTATTGTCTCTCACTTTCACTCTACCTGACTTGCCTCCTCGCGCTCTTTTCTCCCTGTTCCTTTTTTTTTTGTGCGACATTGTACACTTCCGCGCGCATGCTATCATTCACTGTGACTGAAATGGCGTCGCTGTGTTGTGGATCATGTTTCATAGCAACCTGTCAAAATAAAAATAAGCTTCTTTTCCAATTATACTCTCCAAATAAAAACACGATCAAGGTTGGACCGTTCACATCTGTCCATATCTGAAAAGGAAAGATTCATTATTACGCATCGGAAACATGTCTGGAAGCGGCCACGATCAATCAGCAGATGTTTTCTCTGCTGAGGGACGCGTGTTTCAGGTTGAGTACGCTGGAAAAGCCGTTGACAACAGCGGCACCGCGCTCGCGGTCTGTTGCGCGGACGGTGTTGTCGTGGCCGTAGAGAATATTCTACCCAGTCGTATGCTCGAACCTGGAACGAATAGCCGCATCTTCAACATTGATCGCCAAGCTGGCGTGTGCATCTGCGGCATGTTGCCCGACGGACGTGCTATTGTTTCCCAGGCACGCGCTGAGGCGGAGAACAGCCGCAATGTCTTCGGTACACCCATTTTGGGATCCGTTCTGGCGAACCGTGTCGGCGAGTTCATGCACGTCTACACGACCCACTATGCCTACCGTCCTTTTGGCTGCTGTGCCATTATCGCGTCGTATGCCGACGATGGCCCACAGCTGTATGTGAGTGATCCCAGCGGCACTGTTGCGGGGTACTATGGCGTCGCGCTGGGCAAGGCAAAGACGGTCGCCAAGACGGAGCTTGAGAAGATTGACTTTTCCAATCTCACTTGTGATGAGGCCATTCCAAAGCTTGTAGACCTCCTTCACGAGGTCCACGACAAGCAAAAGGACAGGATTTATGAGGTCGAGGTAGCTTGTGTGAGCGACAAGACTGGCCGGAAGTTCAAGCGCATTATGTCGGTGGCACCATAAGAGCGAATCCCGTCGCTCATCTGGATACACGCGCAGTCAACGTGGCGGGGCATAGAAAGAGAGAGAGAGAGGTGTGAAGGTCTTGTGTGAAAATGAGACAGCCATTCACTTACTTTCTGTTCTTTCCGTCCCACGTGTTCTCCACCCCTGTTATTGGCTGCGCGTGATGTTGTTCTTCGTTGTCCCTACCTCTTTTTCTTTTTTTGACAGCAGTGGCAGATGCGCCATCGCGTGGAGAATACTCTCTTGTTTTCCGTTCATTCGTGATCGGGATTGAGAGCGAAAACAACCGAAGAGGAGGGCTGATCCGCGTCGTGATGATGTACGCAGTTGTGTGTGAAAGCACATACAGCTCCTGCACGCACGAGGCTCATGTTTTTTCCCCTTCTTTTCGCAACATCCTATTACTCTTGTAGCTTCAAACTGTTCATTTGAGGGAGCAGAGATGCCAATCAAGACTTGCAACCGTTTCCGCCCGCAACTGTCTTGCCCCCCCCCTCACTGATTAGCACGTGCTCCAGAACAAGATAAACATTCAAAAAAAAAATCTAGAGAAAAAGAAGGGTAACTAACCCAAACAAAAAAACATAATGGTTGAAAGAGTATGCGAACACACACAGAAGAAGGTTCAACCGCGTCGACGTGAAGCCTGCCACACCCAGCGATGGTATCATACTGGGGGAGCGCAACCCGATTTATTGCTGTGTAGAGGAAGCCCGTGAATCTCGCTCCCTAGAAATGAGAGATGAGCTTTTGACACGCATAGCGATGAATACGGAGCTGCCTGTGTGTCTCTGGGATGCCGATGCCAAGTATACGCGTGCGTGAATGACAGTCTTGCACCTCGTCCCCGTGCCATTTTATGTGCGTTACCTGTTGGATTGGCGCTTCATGCTTCATGCTTCTCTCCTTTTTTTTTTTTTGCTTTCTTCCCACACCGCTTTACGTGTGTAGTGGCTCCGCACACCTTCCCACTGTCTCTCTCTCTCTTTTCTGCCTTACCGCCTTGTCGCCTTCTCACATGTCTTTAAACGCTATGCACCCTTTTTTTTGTTTTTGTTTGCACAAACATTCAACATGAAATACGTTCATGACAGTAGAGTACATTTCCCATACGGCTACGGTGAATCACTGCACTGAACAATGCTAGGAGCGAGCAGCGTTTTTCGCGGCGTTCATAAAGTAGGGTACCGCAGTACTGCGTCTTTGCCTGTTCCATGCGCTCAGCGTTGGGACCTTCGTCTGGCAAAGGCCCGCATTTTCCAAGAGTACATCGAAGAAAAAGCCCCAGGAGCGTGGCAACTCGAGGATGAGCGTCACATGTCGCCAGAGTTCCACACATTCACTGGCTACCCTATGCGCAATATGCGACCTGGCTACGGACAAAACTTGCCTGAGTTCTTACTCAAGAAACGACTACCTAACAACACCCACTACGAACTGTTCGCACGTCGCGACGTTCCTAACGAGGACAATGCCATGTACGGGAAGCTTCTGTACGATACAACAGTGCATGGCACATCGCTCCCGACGACGTACCGGATGCACAAAGACATTAACAAAGCACAACGAAATGACAGGAAGCTATCTGGCAACCGTTTCAAGGTCCTCAATTCGACTGGTGCGAAGCGCCCGCCTTCGGGATTCCAGCCTATTCCCGATGCTGCTGACGAGGATGATGAGTAAGGCAGAAACGCTTGGCTGTTTGTTCGCCATACTCATCGCGTTGTTTGTGTGTGGGACCTGGCACATAGCTACACATGAGAGGCGTGGTGCTGTGTCCGTGTGTGTGTGTGTGTGTGTGTGTGTGTGTGTGTGTGTATCACTTGCGCAAAGGAAAACGAGGCAGGTGGAGGACGAACGTACACATGCGTTTTGCGACAGAGAGTAGGACACCCTTTTTGCCTGTAACGTGCACACAACGAAGGAGCATTGAGGTCAAAAAGTGCTCTTTTATTTTTCAATTCACAAAGCAAGAGAACAGTATAAGCAACCGCGCCTGGTAGCGCCGAACACGTGCACCCAATATGAGATCAAGGCACTATCCCACACACCGCATTACTTTTGCACCACGTACGGAGCTATTTTCTCGAACGCATCCTAGCCTTCTGCATGTGCTGTTCAATTGCCTCGAAGACTGAAAGTGGTGCTGCCCTCTCTCGTGCGTGGCCGGTGAAATCATCGCTGTGAGTCAGTTCCAACATTTCTGCACTCCAGCCTCTATCACCTGCTTCCAAGAGCTCTCGTCTCACCCCATCTTCCGCACTTGACTCTACAATCTCCTTTTCTCGCTTTGTTGGTATCACAAAGGTGGGATACAGCACCACTTGAAAAAAAAAACCTGCAAAAAGTGTGAGCAATGGCGACGCAGATGCTAGCTAGACAGATTGGCCTTGATGAGCGCGTGGAGGGGCTGTCACTAACGAAGAATTCGTTGACGCGGTCTCTCCGTACTGACACAACGCGTCGAATTGCTTCCTCGTCGTCGCCTGACTCTGTGTCGGTGACGAGTGCTTGCTTTGTCCCGTATCACCCAACCCTGGATTCACCGACCTTTTTGTTGTGTGCGCTCAGCGACAGCACACTCTGCCTGATCAACACAACCAACTTGTCTAAAACATACCTTTTTGACAATGGCGATGAGAACACCGCAGCCGATCATCCTCAAAAGCAGTCTCTCACTGCTGACCAACCCAAGACCCAGGTAATGGTGGTGTCATGCGTGTCTGTTGGAGACGCCACTGGCGGAACACAGCGGATTGTTGCCTACGTGTACTTTGAGGGATGGATTCGGTCGGCAGTGCTCTCCGTCACAGATGCCGGGGCGCTGAAGCAACTCCAACGTGATAAATGGGCCAAGGTGCTGGCACTGCCGGATATGCCGGCCAGTAGCAAAGATTGCCAGTTTCTGTTTGCCGCATCGCCCTTTTCGCCGTTGGTTCTGACCTTTGTATCTTTAGGAGATACTCGCTGCCCATCTACTCCTCTTCCTGGACCCGATGGGGTGCAGTTGGGGCCTGCCAAGATGTACAACGCCGTTCTTTCGGTTCACGATGACGGCACAAGCACAGTGTCTTCACAATTTGCTCGCATGACATTTCCACCGTGCCGCACAGGTACAGGCGTTGGGCCTACCGTGAACAGTGTGATCTCGGTAAACTGGCTGACAGAAAGTGTCGTACTTTTTCTACAATCGAATGGCGTCCTTACTCTTGTCAACGCAGAGAACATGAGAGCTGTGGCGCAAGCGTCGCTTTTCGAGCATTGCCGCGCTGGCACTGTTCAGGCTGGCTCCGTTGCTGTGTCAAAGAGAGGCAATGTCGCCCTTGTTGCTGTTCTTGTTGAAGACACCATCCTCCTCACCTTTACGGCTCAACTTGAAAACAGAGAAAATACATTGCCGTCACGGAAACGCCCGAGAACGGATTCCATTGAGTGCCAGAGCCTCCCGTCAACGCTCACATTAACTCCTTCTCCACAGTCATTCTGTTCTGAGGACATTCGCATTGCCAACATCACCGCGTTCTACGCCTTTTCATGGATTGTCGCGGTCACACTGGAAAGCGGGGCCGTGATTTTTGTCGACGCACTTTCCATGGAGGTCCTGTGTCAGAAAACAATGGCACGGACTGCACCGATTCAACGCACCGCCCGCTCTAAGGACACCACATCGTCGGAGGCCCAGTTTACGCTAGTGCAGGAAAAACCTCTTCTGATAGCAGTGTTTGATCATAACACGGCCACGTTCTCAAAGTCCCATTAATGCCGTTCTCCTTATCAGCTTCCTCCTCGCTAGCGCAGAGCCAAGCCACCTCTGAGCATTTGTACTGCGAAACCTCACCTTGTGAGGTTTGCTGGATGAAAAAGAAAAAAAAAAAAAGAAGACTGTAGTGTCTCGCTAGAGTCTCGTCAAAAGTGAAACGATCTGACAATCTGCCATGACATTCGCCCCAACAGTGTAGCAGACGTAGTCATGCTTCGGCCTCACGATAGCATGTGCTGATACTGCTCTGCAAACTGCGTGCGGGCACGCCCGTCAACTAAATATATACCACGGAATTCCTCCAAGACAATCGTTTACGACCCTATCCTTTTATCTCCATGACCGATGCGACAGAACACCGTTTTCCTTTTGCTCTATTTCGCTCTCTGTTCTCTCATGCGCTGACACCATCAGTGGCGTTTTTTTTTGTCTTGCTCTCGTTGTTCACCGTCCCCCCACTTACTGGGATTTGGTTGACAGCGTTCAAAAAAGGAAAGCGAAGAAGGTGAACGCTCTGCAATAGTCGAAACACTGGAATTCTCTTCCCCAACCTGTCTCATATTCATAGTATCAACACCCACCCACCCACACATACACACATACACACAAAATACACCTGTTGAAGCATTGTCGTGTGCCCTCTAAGTATCAACAGGCCTAGAAACGAACATGTTTCCCGGCAGAATCATCGGACGCAAGGTGGCTTCCGCAGCACGTGGCCATGCTCTGCGCCGTGTGACAATGACATCTCGTGCACAGATTGCGACAACGACGGTGCTTACGTCTTTTGCTGTGGCGAGACGCACATTTGCCCGTGTCTCTCCACTTCATGGCAGCATCGATGCCCCTCAGGGCGGGTTTGTGACGTCCGACCTCACCATCGATACGAACACGAGCTTTGGCGGCGCCTACGCCCGCGGTGTGTTTGCCAAGCGAGAGATCAGCTATGGACGTGAGGTGTTGAATATTCCTGCCTTCACAATGTACATCAGTGAGCTTCCTGATGAGAAGCTGCGAGATCAGGTGCTCATTCTTACCAAACAGGTCTTCACACAGTTGGTAACCGGTACACCGGAGGAGCGGCAATACATCAAGCACCGTGTCATGACCATGATGTCAGGTGGTGTGTCGTACTTTTCGCGGGAGAAGGATGTCTTCGACTTTGCGGAGGAGGTGCGCGCTCCTGGCGCCGAAGGAGCTTTCAAGAATGGCGTCAACTACCTTCAAAGTGGCGATTTCTCTTCATATGATCTGCAGAAGCTGCCTTTGATACTCGAGTTCAACCGTGTCGAAGTGGAATACCGCGGCCGGAGAGGTATCTGCATCTTCCCAGAAGCTTCATACTTCAATCACAGCTGCGAGCCAAACGTGGAACTGACGGTAACTTACAACAGTGCGAAGAACAACTTCTTTCTGAGCGCGCGCGCGTGCCGCCCGATCCGTGAGGGCGAAGAGCTGTTCATCAACTACATGCCTGGCAACACACTCCCACTATCACGCTTAGCTCTCGCAATGAAGTATCGGTGGGGTTTTGAGTGCACGTGCGTCCGCTGCAAGAGCCGTGCAATCGGTGCCGTTACCATTGTGTTTGTGGTGATGCTCATCCCCATTACAGTGTTCATTCGGTACATCTTAGTTGGCAGGACTGAAGAGAAGCGGCGAAGCGTGTAGTTGATGAGACGTTAATGAGCTTGCTTCGTTTCTCTCGCCCCCTTTTCTCGTCCCTCTTTTTTTTTTTGTTTTTGTTGTTGGTGTTGTTTTTCTCACAGTATACAACTGATTCCTCACACCACAAGAATCAAGACCTGCCTCCTTCAATTCTCGTTACCAAAACCAACTAGTAAGTCAAGTTTTCTCACGCTGCTTTTGATCGTTCAGAGTACTTTGGTTTGGGCGCGCATCCCCCCCCCTCCCCCCTGTGTGTTGAGTTAATGTATATGTCACGATTTTCACTCGCAACTATGAGCTCTTCAATTGGCTTTTTCCACTGTACTTGGACAGGCTGAGTCTTCGTTACCTGAATATTATTGCCCTTCCCGTGTTGCCCTGGGGAAACACCGCGGTACGGTTGCATATCTGCAGTGCCACTGCCGACAGTGCGTGCGCACAAAGAGGACAGTTTGCATGTGCCCACATACTATACATGACAGAAGCTAGCCAGCTAGCTACACGAATTCCTGCCGGGCTCCGAAAAAGATAGCCGTTTGCTCTTATATATGCTCTCCTTTTTGCTCTCCTCTTTTCTTCTGCTCTTGTTAGAAATGTGGAACCACTCATCTAGTGCATCCATCGAGGCTAGTGGCCGTGGAAACAATAGTGGAGGCGGCTATCCGTACATTGTGGCGCCAAATATGGTAGCCACACCGTACGGTGGTGGCGGCCTGATGGCCACTGCAGCTCCTCTTCACGATCGCTCACACGAAGTGTGCAAGTACTTTGTGAATGGCGGGTGCCTTCGTGGAAATAACTGCCCCTACTCGCACGAGCTTCCGGATGAACGCCATTTAGATGTGACTGGGCAAGGTTTCATTCTCAACCCCAACGTGCACAATGCACAGAAGACGGTGACACCTTCTCCCGGATCACCGCAAGGTGTGCCTAATCGCGTGTCTCCCACGACACAAGGGACCTCTTTAGCGCATTCCGTGACTGGGCAGCCGAGCTCGAATAGGCAGTATACGCACAGTACCACATTACCGAGCAAGATGCACTTGGCCCCGGCGTTAGCATCATCGCTTCAGATCCAAATTGCGAAGTTGAGCCCTCCTCCTAAATATATCCCTCCAGAACCGTACTTGGAATACAACCTTCCACCTAATCTGGCACTTCAAGTGAAATCATTGCACAGCGAGCAGTCCAGCAACCTTGCTGACACCATGCTTCAAAGTTAACACACAACTCCAACGGTTTCTGAACGTGTAACAACAACATCAACAACAACCACAAACACAAAAAAGAAAAAAAAAGAAGAAACCGAATCACGCGTTCTTAGCCTCCTTTTGTTTCCCGTTTTTCTGATGATTTTTGATGCATTTCCCTATTTGATTCTTGTTCCCCTCTCTTAAAATGATTTGGGTGAATCCTCTGTAGCTTTCCCCAACTCCCATCTTTCGTGGGATTCCACGTGTTGGTCACGCGGGCGGTCATTTCTGTTATTTCATGTTGTTCAGAGGCGGTAAAACTATAACGGGTATCCTTGCTCCACGAAGAAGAAAACGAGCAGGAACAAAACGCCCATTTACAATCAAACAGCATCAATGCCGAAGAGGACACCCCCCTTTGTCTATCAGCCTGGAAGCATGCCAATATCATGATCGTGCCTCAGCACATCCACGCACCTTAAAGTAATAAATACACGTACATACACTCCCCCAAAACAGCATTAAACAAACTCAATCTGCAACCGCGCGGTTCTCAAATTTAAAAAAAAACGAAGACAACAATAACAAAGGATTGTATGAAGCAAAATACCCAGCATGGAGGGAGCTGAACTAACTGCATCTTTGTTTTGTGCAGTATTGCCGGCTTTGCATTTGTATACTTTATCGAATTGTTCGTGCGCCTGCTAGCGCTTTCTTTTACTCACCATCACCATGGATCTTCTCAAACTTCTCTAGAACATCAGTATTCATACTCATCAATAGATTGCACTTTCTTCCGATTTCTCTCTCTCCCCTTTTCCGTATTTCACTCTACGTACACATTGGTGCGACTCGAAATAGGTTTTCCACGTGGCCCTTCGGCATTTGAGTACGCTCTCTCCTTTGCGTTTTACCCCACTCATTTTGGGCGTGCGAGTGTGTGAGCTGGTGTCACACCGTTGATAGCAGGCCCCCCCCCCTCCCCCGCCCTTTTTGTTTTTGAACAATAGCGAATAATACGTGGTCCTGCGGCCAGCAAAATCACGTGATATCATTGCTATCACCAAATTGAACTGCCTGACCTTTTTTTTTTAAATTGCATTGTTGCCGTTTACATCTCTCCACTGCTACCTGATACTGGCTTTGCTCGATTTTTATAATCATTTTTGGCGATTCTGTCCCTATCTCCTGTGCCACAACGCAAATAAACACAGATCTCGTGAGTGCGCTTGATTGACCCTTTTCTTTTCCTTTTCTTTTGTCCCCCATGCACCAACCCGGCGTGGTGCGAATGGATTTCAACCTCGACCAGGAAGACGGCGCGCATGACGCCAAACCATCGTTCCCCTGCCGTCCACCGAGATCTGCATCGGAGCCCGATAGGCTCCAGTCCCAAGTGCGCACGTTTTTGTCAACCACCGCGTTCACCCCGTATGCGGTAAGAGAATGGAAGTACTCGCTCAAGGCGTCGAGCTCACAGCATCGTGGTCACACCCGCGATGAAAGAACAGGAGGATTTTTGGAGGCCGCTGCGTCCACAGCGTCTGGACCGTCTACGAGAGAAGCGGACCACCAGGAGGTGTGTGCTGGGCACGTGACAGGACTGCCGGCCATTCTTCCACTCTCGCCGTCTCCGCCATTTGCCTCGCTGTCACCCAGACCGACTCGTCATGCTACGTCTGCCACTGCCTCCCGGTGCCGCACTAGTCATTACCGCAAAATAGAAGATCTTTCTCGGTTTCTTCGCGGTGATACCAACGAGCCAGACACGTCCTACTTCAAAGATGCAATGGAGCGGCGCTTGGAACGTGAGGCGGAAGCGCAGTCAGCAGCTGCCTATGGCCGGCAGGATGTTCTTTCGCTGGATCAATCGGACCCCCGTTTTTATCAGCGGGCAGACCACGACGGGTCTGAAGCTCGCCGTCGTGCCAAAGCACTTGCGCTCCCTCCGAGAATCACTCATTTCCACCAGAAATTTCTGGAAACTACCGCACTTGTCCGTCCTTATGCACTCGGTGAGAACAGCGTTCGCACAGCAACTTCCTCGACTGCTGCCCAAAGCGCTGATACCCGAAAAAAGGCTCTAGACACGTTTATTCTGACCATGCAGTGCCAACGACCAACAAAAGGTGTGTCAGCGCCCTATTGATGTAATAAAAGCCCCTTGTGCAGAAGCTTGTTCGGGCTGTGCCTTTTTCGTTCTTTCAGTGGCTGCTTAACACAGAATGTATGATCATATCCAACTGGCTGTCACACACGAAAGAAGAAAAATACGAAGAGAAAAAAAAACAGCCGAGAATGGCAAACCAACCAGAGTCACTCACTAGTGCTTGGCACTGCGTAGTTGATGGCAACTTGAATCTTTGCTGTTTATTCTCTCACGGTCGCCATGTGACCACACAGTGTCGCGGTGACGCGTCCCTTTTGTTCTCTCTCTCTCTATCCCTTTTTTTTTTTTTGGTTCCTTGCACCGCAATTTCTTTTCTCACTTCCGTTGGCGATCATCATTGTTCTTGCCCGGAGGACACACACCTGTTATTTTCAATCCATCGTCGACCCAATCATACCCGTCTTTTCCTGCAGTTCTCCTCTCTTAGAGAGACTCCTTCCCTCGATGGCCACAGGGACATCTGCTCTTGCACTCACACATGTGTACACACAGACACATATCACGGATTTCCAACTATTTTACTGTCGCCTTTAACTTCCTCTGTCTCCTCCTCACACATCTACGTGTGCTCATTGTGAATAATCGTTCCTTCCTCTGTTTACATCCCCATTTTATCCACTCTCACTTGTCTCGTGCGTCGTTGCGCTACGCAGTGGCTTTAATACTCATCTTTCTTTTTATCCGTAATAATTCCATATCCATCTAATACACATTAATACGCGACAGCACACGCCTGCTACTTGAGCAAAAAAAAAAAACCCACGCACACACGTACACACACTAAGAAACCTATAAGAGCTTTCTAATAATGCAACAAGGCGCTTATTTCTCCGCTGTCCAGCCCTCCCTTCCTTCTGGGTGGCAGATTGCATACACGTCCGATGCTCGTCCATACTACATTGACCACAACACCAAAACAACGCACTGGTCACTTCCCCCGTCCGTGTATCCGGCTCAGCAGCAACCCGTCTACGGCGGCCGCGGCGGCGCCGGTGGTGGCCGAGGAGGCGCGAACAACGGTGGCAAGGGTATTGATCGCACGAAGCTGAAGACAAAGATGTGCATGTACTATGAGAAGAGTGGCAACTGCGCCTGGGGTGATCGCTGCGCCTTCGCTCACGGCCCACAGGAGCTTAACACACCCGTTGACCCGCAGCAGCTGCACCAGCAACAGCAGCAGCAGCAGCAACAACAACAGTTCGCTCCTCAATGAACTCGCCCGTAGCGCTGTTTACTCTTCCATTTCCATCTGAGCACACCCGAATGCTTATGTGTCAGTGCGCTTTCCCCCGTTTTCCCCCCGATACACTAGCTCTCCGTTAACTGTTGAATCCGATTATGTGCGTGCGGGAACAATTGGAGAGCTGACCACCAGGCAGACGCTGTGTGTGAACTGTTTTGTTTGAAGAAACAACCCAAAGGTTAGCCACCCCCCTCCTCTCCGTCAATTCACGTGACCGTCGAGTTGACTGGGAAAGAAAGCAAAGCAAGACAATACAACATTGAAAGGAAAGAAACAAAAAGTAAGTGCAACCACACTGCTATTGATTTGGCAGAGCAGTTGGTTTTCAGAGCGCAATACAGATGATGAAAAAGCGAGATGAAAAGAAATCAACAAATGAAAACAACAACAACAAAAAGGAGCACATCCACTCAGACACATCTCGCACTGCTGGGACAAAAACAAGCCTATTCGGGAGAAATGAGAAAAACTTATTGTGAGGCACATGGCCAACACCGCACCAATGGATAAATATACTCCAGTGACTGAATGACTCGTTTAGTGACCACGTTTTCCCGTTTCTGCCTTCTTTATTACCTGTTTAGGGGTATCTGGTTCAACTTTTGTGCTTTTTTCATGATCCCAACTCGCACAGCTATCAAATAAAGGCACTCCTATATTCATACGCGTGACGCCGTGCCAGCGCATGATGGGATGCAGCCGTTGCCTGCACACGATCAACCTTTGTGACCTTCCAACTCCTTCAGCGTCCTCGCAGACGAAACGCAACTGACGCGAACAGAAAAATGCACATTATTGCATGTTCTTCTTCACTTGTCGTTGGTCCAATCATCCACTGGAAACGCTCAGACGAATGACACATGAGGACGGGTGGGACGGCGGGACACGAGGAGCGAGAGAGAATTCCACCACCCCCAAATCAGCTCTCTCGTGTACTCTGACATTATTCATCGCCAACTAATTCTCCTTCACCACCTTTCATCCTCCTCGATCGCACCTTTTTTTTTTTTTAATTATCTCCCACCACTTACATTGTTATTTAACCACTCCTCACAGTCTTGTAGGAAAGCAGCAATAATAATAAGAAAGCAAAAAAGAAGCAGCGAATCCGTCACCCACTCAAAGCAAAAATGCTTCGCCGCACCACTGTGCAACTTTACGAGAGCATCGCTGCTCCTATGGGCAAGGGACGTGTTGTCCCGCTCAAGTTCGACGGCCTCAAGCCTGCTTACGTGCCCAAGACTTTCACGACTCAGTTCGTGGTTCTCGGCACCTGGACCCTCAGCAACATGATGCCCAACTTCATCATGGGGTTCCTCATCATCGCCGCTGCCAATGGCGGTCTGAGCGGCGCGTGGCCTCCGGATCCGCACTCTCTGCACCCTTAAGCAGGACATTTGTAGGAAATTGTTTCGGTGCTTAGCGCACCTTTTTTCTTTTCTTCTTTCTTCGTGTATACGATTGTACCTTTTTCTTTCGCCACATCTCGTGTGGTCGGCAGTCTCCTTTCCCGTCATGCGCTTTGTATCTGCTGCCATAAAGGAAGTAACCGAGCACATGCACAATTGAAGCTGTGACAGCTTATAGGGTAGTTTCACGCACTTCTTTTTTTTCTTCTTATTCGAGATTTGGCCTGAAAAAGTTAGGAAATGCAAAACAATTCAATAAATTTAGAGACACCACCTCACCCAACAACGGTGAAAAACACAACCCAAAATGTGCGAACATGTCTATAGGACGAGCTCACGTTGACGGCCCTATTCACATATATATATGTGCGTCGATGGTCTTGGTGTGCTCTCTACCGCTGAGACGATGACAGTCCGAACACGTGTGTCCGCCTTATGGACGAACTCGCTCTCCTCAGGGCAAATAGAATTCTGAAGGGAGCGCGGCTGCACACACTATTCGCTCGCTTGTGCTGTAGCGGCTTCTCTCCCCCCTTTTACGAACTTGCTTGTCTGTTGCATTGAATGCCTGATTCGACTCGCTATTCAGTGCTGTCACGGGGTACTAGCCTGTGGATAGAACGCTGCATATCACGATTCACTGCTACTACGGAAAAGAAAAGCGACCGTTCACATTTCTCTCTCCCTTTTAGCCATCCCACTCTCCCGCTTCATTCCCTACCACAAATATCGTTACTTTCTGACTTTTTCTTCTTTTTCCCCTCTTCCGGTTCCGTGTTGATGTTGAATTTTTGTCCTTTAGCACCCACTTGACAAGTATATTAGAAATTTAGCGAAGCTAAGTTATCTTTTTTTTTTCCACCTGACGTTGCCGTTCTTTTTGTTCCGCCCTGGCTGATCTTTGATTCTCCTTGCTTTTCACGTAGCTTTCTGCACATCACAATAGTGTGATTTGTTGCTCGCCCATACAATTAAACGTCACTCGTTGCTGAGGTGCAATGAACAAGTATGATACTATCAACCAGATTGGTGATGGCACATTTGGCTCCGTTGCGAAAGCTGTGAGCAAAGTGACAGGCGAGCTGGTTGCAATCAAAAAGATGAAGCAAAAGTACTACTCTTGGGAAGAATGCTTGAAACTCCCGGAAGTTGACGTTGTTCGTCGCGTTCATGGACACCCCAACATCGTCAAGCTTCGGGAAGTCATACGAGAATTCAACGATCTCTATTTTGTGTTTGAATACATGGATGGCGATGTTCTTGGTGTGATTAAAAAAGCTAAACAGCTTCAGCGACCAGAGCTTGCCGCCACGGCGCCAGCCATCCCGTACACTAGAATCAAAAATTACATGCGCCAGCTACTACAGTCGCTCGCTTACTTGCACAAGAAGGGCTACTTTCACCGCGACTTGAAGCCGGAGAACCTTCTCGTCAAGCGTGATGGTGATGATGAAATCTTGAAACTCGCTGATTTTGGTTTGGTCAAAGAAATCAGGGCACGCCCGCCGTTCACCGACTACGTTTCGACTCGGTGGTACCGCGCGCCGGAACTGCTCTTGCAAGACCGTGCCTACGGCGCTCCAGTAGACATATGGGCTGCAGCCTGCATTATGTCTGAGCTCATCACAACAAAACCCCTGTTCCCTGGGTCAAACGAAGTTGATCAGTTGTTCAAAACCATGAATGTTCTTAGCTCTCCAAACGAAAAGACGTGGCCTGGTGGCTTGGTACTCGCCAAGAAAATTCGCTACACTTTCCCTACCATCAAAGGTTGCGGTCTTGCAAAGGTTCATCCTGGACATGTTCCCTCCGAAGCGATTGATTTGATGAACCAGATGCTCACGTACGATCCAAAGAAGCGCCCTACCGCGGAGCAGTGCTTGCAGCATCCCTTTTTCAATGTTGGCGTTGATGAGAGCACGGGGCCGTCATCGGCTGCGGTAGATCAGTTGGCGAACGCGGCGAAGCGGCTGCAGCAGCCCAGCAGTGCGCCGCCCGCGCTCCAGTCGATCGCTGCCGAAAAAGAAGCCCGGAATCGTCGGGCGTCCCTGCCAGAAGGAGGTGGCACAATCAACGCTATGCCGCCGCAGAAGTTCTTCATGCTTGGCCTTGGAAAGCAAGGGGCAAATGCAGGGGCTAAAGAGGGAGCTGCGACTTCGCCAACCCGTAAACCAAATGGTGGTAAGGGTGCTGCACTATTGGCTGGCCGATCAGACGTGTCAAAGTCAACCCCTCCACCTGTTGATGAGGTGTTACCCGCGACGTCAGCAACGCCCAACGCAACTCCATTCACGGGACTTCAGGGCCTCCATTTAGCCAACGTTCAGCTGCCCGCCTCGGCGCTTCCTGCACACGCGAACCACACTGGCCCTGCCGCCACCGCCAACTCTCACCCCTCTGTGGTTTCCAGCACAGACGTCAAGAAGACTGAGCCTGCGCCGTCCCGGAAGGACCTCGACCTGGATAACCTTATGGATGAATTCGCGGCGGAAATATCTTCGTTGGGAGTGAATGCACAAAAGGCAACTGCCGAAAAGCCGTCTGCTCTTCCACCAGTACACTCTCCCCGTGCTTCAGTGAATGATCCTGTTGCTGTGCTCCTGAACAATAGCCGGTACAAGAGATCGTCGCTTGTGCCAGATTACGGTGGTGCGGGCTCCCCTGCGAACAAGTTCACCCACCTCCGAAACGCAAAGCCAACCGGCACAGCTGCTGTCACCCCCACCGCGTCATCTGGTTCGCCGTCGGCTGGACCAAAATCAGTTTCTCCATCGATTCAAGCGCTGCTAGCGAAGCACCGTGCACGTGGCGCGTTCTCCTTCCAGTGAGTTCCTTCAAGTCGCTGGCCTCACTTCCCCACGTTACTTGTGTTTCCTTTCGCCAGATCTTTTGAGTTTAGAGCATCCCTCTCAAAGATACATATATATGATTCGATTTTTTTATCCACCTCATTCAGTCTATTCACCGTCAGGAGCCTCTTTTGATTGATCCAAAATAGCTTATCTCTTCTCGTTCTCTTCTCGCGTTCTATACGCGCAGGAGCGACGAGTACAAGAGAGCGTCCCATCAATAGTATGAAGACACTGGTGCGAAGAAACCCAAGCGTTTCCGAATGACACCGTCCACATGCAAGTAGAACATACAAGTGTGAGCTGGGATTGCTTGATTTCCTTGTTGTGAGCTTTTCTTGCCCACAGGTCTCAGATTGGCAGAAGGTGAGCGCGCAGCCACGGTGGGCGTCCGATTCCTCCACCAATTGTTGCTTTCGTCTTCACCGATAGTCGCTTAGTTTTGTGCGTGCTTTCTTTCTGCTTTTGCGCGGCCATGGATCCTTTTTTTTTCTTGTGTGTGCGGTGCTCTCCTTTACACTGTTTGAAGGTGTTGCAAACGCGCCTCCCCTCCCCTCTCTCTCCCACTGCTGCTTACCAGTAGAAGGGTATCCTGACTCTTTGATGTACACAATTTTTCACGAGATTCTGTCTGCCTTGTCGAGCGTTTTCTTGAATGTAGCGAGTGGACTGTGTGGTGGTCCCCTGACAGGTAACTCGCATTGTTTGCTTCCGCCTTCCCGCGCTTTTCCCACCCTTGTTACGACCGTGCGTCACCCACAACAATCTCATTGTGTACAGTTCACCGTCTTACCGTCCTCCGTATTGGTGTTGCCATGTTCCGATCATGGCATTTTTGGGCTTAGCCCTCTTGTCGTATTCGGGAGGAGCCGCAGGAACGCCGGCTCATTTCAAGCCATGGTCATTCTGTGCTTCTTTTCAAGGCTATTTATCATTGCGACATGCCTCCTTTCTCACACCTCTTTCGCTTCAGTGCGTACACCCATATGAATGATCCTATCACCCAACAGAATTGCAACCCCATCTCTTCTCCCCCAACTTGGTTCTCCCTCTTCTTCAATTGACCCGAATGGTGTTTCACCACTTGACTTGCACGCGTGAACACATGGTTGCTGTCCTTTCTCTCACTTCACCTTACTCATTCTCACTCACACAGTCACATACTATAGTATCTTTGCCATCATTTTCCCCAGACACTCGGTTGTTTCTGACAACACTCGTTCACACAAGCCGTTTCGCAGGCTAACATTGTCTTATCTCATCACCCCTTCCAAAAGAAAAAGTGAACGCCACAACAACAACAACAAAAAATCCCAACAAAAACAAGCAAGAAAAAAGAATCAGCTCATTGTTGTGCTGGGCACGGTAAAACCTCCATTGAAACACGTACATACTCACCGTTGTTTTGCACCACTGCTGTTGACGTGACTTCTTTCGAAAGATACTGCAAGAAAAAGATACACACACACACACGCACACACCCACAAGTACAGCAGTAAGAAAGCAGCCGCACGTGAGCGCATCAAGATCCGTTCTGTTCCGTGATCGACACAAAAGAAATCACCAGTTTCGGAAGCTGTTGAGACCCGCCCTCACTATTCGCTCTTTAATTACTTTTTTTTTAACTACTTTTACTCTTGCTTCTCCCAAACAGTGCAAAACTGACAATGGAAGCTTTCAATGACGCTGCGAGCCGCCTACTGGAGGCCCTCCCGGCCGCGGTGAAGCCGTACGCGGCAGGACCGCTGTCGCAGCACCCCGTTTTGACTGCCGTCGTCGCAATTTCCGTTGTTGTTGGGGTTGTGTACTACGTCGTGTTTGTCCTGATTCCTGGCTGGCGCATGGATTACTACCTTTCTAAGATCCCCACCGTGAAGGGAAAGGTGCCTGTTCTTGGCCAAGCTCTCAGGCTGGCTGGCCCTGCGCCGTGGCGGAAGATGGCGCAGTGGAGCTTGAACCCGGAGGTGATACCAGCGGGCAACAAGCAAACTGACCCCAAAGCCAAGAGCCGCCTCGTAACGTTCGATGTTGCGGGGATGCGGGTGATCTACGTCAATGAACCGCGACTGCTGCGCCGTGTGCTCTTGACTCATCAAAGCGTGTATCGCAAAGCACTGAAAGCCGCCTACAAACATTTCATGTGCCTTCTCGGTACGGGTCTGGTGTCTTCTGAGGACGACCAGTGGAAAAAAGGCCGCCTGCTTCTCTCCCGCGCACTTCGAATTGACATTTTGGAGGATATTCCTCAAATGACAATGTCCGCTGTTGAACGTATCATGAAAAAGCTCGACAACGTGACCGACGGGAACCCGTTTGTCGATCTCAACGAGGAGTTTCGTCACATGACTCTCCAGGTCATCGGTGAGAGTGCCTTGTCGCTGACACCTGACGAGACAGATCGCATTTTCCCCACACTCTATCTCCCAATCGTGCACGAGTGCAACAAACGTGTGTGGGCCCCGTGGCGCGCCTTCATGCCCTTTCTTCGTGGCTCCCGCGAGCGTGACCAGTGTCTCAAGGAGCTCAATCGCGTTCTGTCCGAAATCATTCTTGATCGATGGGAGAAGCGCCACGACGCGAAGAACGCCGAAAAGCCAGACATTCTTGCACTGTGCATGTCCCAGATCGACACAATCAACCCCAAGGTGGTGAAAGGGCTTCGTGACGACGTCAAGACGATGCTTCTGGCTGGACACGAAACGTCGGCAGCACTCCTCACATGGGCCACATACGAGTGCATTCGCCACGAGGACGCCCGCGCTAAGGTTGTCGCAGAAGCGCGTCACCTCTTTGACCCAAAGCGGTGCAAGGAGGTGGTCCAGACCGCGTATGGTCCTCGTGGCGTTCCCACCGCCGACGATGTGCGAGATTTGAAGTGGGTCCCAGCTGTGCTGAGGGAAACACTGCGCCGCCACAGTGTCGTACCACTGGTGATGCGCTACGCCTCCAAGGATGATATTTGGAAGGCAGAGGACACCGGCCTTGAGAAGGACATCTTGATTCCAGCTGGCTGCACGATCGCGCCGGGCATCGAAGGTGTTCATAACAATCCGGACGTTTGGGAGAATCCCGAGAAGTTCGACCCAGCCCGCTTCATCGACGCTGAAATTGCCAACAACACCAATCTTCTCAAAGCCACCACCAAGCCGACCTTCTCGAAGGTCATCGATCCCTATGCATTCATTCCGTTCATCAACGGTCCTCGCAATTGCCTGGGACAGCACCTCTCTCTCATGGAGACGCAGGTGGCGTTGGCCTATTTGATGCTCAACTGGGATCTGCAGTTTTATCGGGACCCCAAGCATCCCGGCAATGACGCGACGTGGCAGGAGGAGATTGGGCGTCACCACGACTACATTATTCCACAGGTCCCTCATGATGGGCTCAAGGTCTTTGGGCACCCTCGCAAATAGCAGTGACGCAGACGCCCACAGTTCTCACCGAACCAGCCACTCACGAGCGCACTACGTGAAGAATGCGCTGCCAATAACTTCCCCCTTCCCCACCCACAGAAACATCAACAATACCGAGGTGAACATAGAGGAGAGAGAAACCGAGACATGTGTGTCCTATTAGTCTACGCGACTGCGCCAGAAGCGCCATTGAAAAAGGCCCACCCACATTATTCACTCCACTTGCTTTCTCCCGGCTCGTTATTTTATTTTCATCTTGCTGTTTCTATTCTGTGCAGTTCTCTGCGTGCGGGCTTCTCATGGGATACCGTGTTTCACAAACACATCAAAAAAAAAAAAGGAAAAGAAAAAAGACTATGAGCAACACAATGGCTACGAGACGATTCCCGCTTACATTGTTCTCTCTCTTCGCGGCATCGACATGAAAAACCCAAGTAGCAATACTGGTATTCAGTGGTGCGACGATGGCCAAACCAACAACATTTCAACGAGCAAAAGCAAGCATCATGCTTATCGAGGAAAACATATACATTAAAAAAAAAAAGCAAATCTCAATCAACGTGTGGAACAAGGTGTTCTCGGCATTTATCGACTTGTTCATTCCCCTTTGGCACCTACCACGCAAAAAAAAAAAAAAAAATGGCGCTGACGACGAATGTGCTCGACCAAAGAATCGCCACAGAGCGCGGGAACGGCTCTAGGGTCTGCTCACCAGCGCATATATGCTATCTAACATAAACTCGAACGGAGTAAACTCTGATCTGGCGCCACGCTACTAACCCAGATGCGACAACAGCTGGCTGCTGCAACCAAGAAAACACTCTCTTCTAGTGCTCTGCAAGATGCGCACCTGAGGAAACGCGATGGGATGTTTAGGTATACCCACCCACATCGGCGCGCAGGCAATGATGCAGTGGTGGAACGTGGCCGCTTACATCTTTTTTTTTTCTGCACTTGTCTACGCGTGTGGTGTCATGTCCCCTTCCCTCCCCGGTTTTCACTTCACTCTGTCCTTCCTCCTCCACGCTTGTATTCACTGCCAGCATTGCCAGTCTTCTGTTTCATTCATTCTTCTTCAGGCCAACAGCAACACTGCTCACTCCGCCGACTTTGGAGTTCTCGATTTTATTGCGCTTGCGTTTCGGTTAGAAACACAGACGTCTCATTGGGTAACTTTCCTTTTAACCACACACCCAGAAGGCAACAGGGGGGTATCACGAACTGCAAGAGGCATCATGTCGGTGTTGCGCACAGTTCCCAAGAAGGACGGGTATCGCATGCCGGGTGAGTTTGAGCCTCATCGTGGCTGTTATATGCTGTGGCCAATGCGTCCAGATAACTGGCGAGATGAGGCTCGCCCGGCGCAACGTGCGTTTGCTCAGGTTGCAGCTGCGATTCAGCAATTTGAGCCCGTTACGGTCGGTGTTTGTTCGGCTGGGTTGGAGTGTGCCAGAGCGGCGCTGCCACCCACGGTGCGAATAGTGGAACTGGAGTCTGACGACGCGTGGATGCGGGACGTTGGCCCGACTTTTGTGACGGATCGTCCTCTTGGGTCTGCTACTTGCGGTGCCATTCGCGGTGTCGACTGGCGGTTCAACTCGTGGGGAGGACACGTGGACGGCCTGTACTGGCCTTGGGACCTCGACGATGCTGTGGCTCGGCAGGTCTGTGCGATTGAGGACTGCCCATGCTACTCCCTCACTGATTTTATTCTTGAAGGTGGCTCCATTCACACGGACGGAGATGGCACGGTGTACACAACAGAAGAGTGTCTTCTCTCCGCGGGCCGCAACCCGAACCTGTCAAAGGCCGAGATCGAGCAAAAGCTGCTGGATTATTTAGGTGCGGACAAGGTGATTTGGCTCAAGAAAGGCATCGTCGACGATGAAACGAACGGACACGTTGACAATATCCTCAACGTGGTTGCGCCAGGGGTGGTTGTCTTGGCCTGGTGCGACAATCCAAGTGATCCGCAACATGCTATCTGTGAAGAAAACATGTCCATCTTGCGGGGTACGAAAGATGCAAAGGGCCGCCGCATCGACGTTCATTGTTTGCTGGTTCCTCGCGAGCCGTTGCGCACCACACCAGAAGAAACCTCCGGCGTCAAGTCAGCTGATCACACGTTGCCTCGTCGGAGTGGTGACCGCTTGGCAGGAAGCTATGCTAATTATTACGCTGCCAACGGCGGCATTGTGTACCCGATGCTCGGTGATCATGACCGTGACCACGCGGCTGGGGAAGTGCTGAAAACGCTGTATCCAGACCGCAAAGTTGTCGGTGTTCCCACACGAGAGATTTTACTAGGTGGCGGCAATATCCACTGCATCACACAGCAGGTCCCTCTTTGATTCCACATGTCACACGTGACGTGTGGTCACGGCAGCGGAGGAGGCCGTGGAACACAAGTCTGCTACATACTCAGCTCTCCCCCACTTTTTTACCTGTGCGCCACTCGCCTCTTTCTTCTTGGGTATGGTACCACTTTTTGGCCACAGAGTGTTTTGTCTTTCTCGTTTCCCCATTTTTTTTTTATGCAACGGTACGCACTGAAGTGGGTAGAGCAACGCGTACACCTTTTTTTTTTTTTTGATTCCAGGGCGGACAGTGTTCCCATCCATTTGTTTGTTTCATTTCGCAAAATGCTGCGGAAATAGATAGTCGAGAGCCCACAGAAATTCAAGCGTCTTCGAAAATGACTGCATGCATGTGCCTGCTAGTGTATTTACACACTGTTCATTTGACATTTTTATGTGATCAACTCCCCTCCCCCCCCCCCTCAACACTCCCACCCACCCACACATCTTGCCCACTTTCACACGCACCTCTTCATTGTTTCCGCGGACAGCCACAATATGAGTCGCAGCTTCATCTCACAAGCACAGCGACGTTAAGAATGCCTATACATGGTCAACGGCTTGGACTTAAAACTCTTCAACGTTACTTGCAATGGCGACCACCATGTCACGCAAAGGCTCTCGTCGTGAGCGATGTTGACGAGACAGCACTCGTGCGGTGGATACAGCGGAGCCCATCCGTGATGAACCGTCCAAAAGTGCCCCGAACACCGGTACACCGTGAACACTGTTACCAAACTCAGTTATCCCAGCGCCAACAGATTCTTGCAGCCACGTGTCGCACGCTCCAGAGTGAAAAGTCAGCGGTAGCTGACAGAGAAGCAGCTGCTTCGAGCGAGGTTTTTTTGCTCAACGATTCCGTCAACCCAAAAGGCAGTGATGCCCATGTTGGCAACGTGTATATGCTACCGTTTACCTTGGCTACACTCGCCGCACACGTGCGCCAAGAGAAGACTCTCCAACTGTCTTCATCTGCGACCCTTCTTACTGCTTCTTCGATCACGGCGCTTCAACTAGAAGGCAAAACGACTGCGACTCCGTCAGTGGGCGAAGCGACAAGTTCATCAGGGCTCTCCGCTCCACACTCGAAGGACTGCTTCATTGCTGAGGTGACGACACTCTCACCGTCGCGGTTGGGGGATGCCGTAACTGTCGCCGTTCACCAACTGCAGCGCGCGGGCGCCTTTTTATTGCTGTCACCCCAACGGTTTCAGGTGCCACACAAAACGCAGGACTATCTCAAGTGGCAGTTCGGCACATACCAAATGGGATACTTGCCAGGCGGCTCGACATTTCTGTTTTGCTCGTGTCTCACAGGAAACGAGAGCGCTCCGCGCCTTCAGCAGGCGAGTTTTCCTGGCCTCATGCCCCGTGGCGTTCGCAGAAAACGCAGTTGGGACCGCTATGGACGTAATCGGGACCTTTATGTGGCGAACCTATCACCACACTTTGGCAGGGCAGCGGTCTCGAAAGACTTGCTGGAGGAAGACCTCCGCCGAAGGCGAGAACAGGCCGATATTTTTGACCAAAGAGACAACGACTTTTTTGGTGTCTCACACGACATGGTGGAAAACAGCCGGTACAACACAAAGCCGGAGGATTGAACATACTCGCATCGAAGGACAATAATACAATAAGTCCTTGCCAAAAACAACAACAACAACAACAACAAACAGAATCGCGCAATAAGTGCACCGTCGTACTCATATCACTTGCTTTTTATGTCTGGGTGATAAAACACCTGCGCAGCCTCGAACAGGTTAACTCCGAGGATAGCGCATGTGCTTCCTCGTTTTGACGGCCTGTGCCCGCCATCTGATATCACACTACCTTCAAAAAAAGGTCCTCAATTGAGTGCTTGGGAACTGCGCGTTCCCCAATCCCCTCCGAGACCACGCAAGGCTTTCCGCGTTTTTCAATGCTCTTCCCCTTCTCCCCTTCCCATGTTGCCTCCCATCCCCCGCTGGCTCCTTTCTGCTATCCTTGAGCGTAACAACTAGTGCGAAAGCGATAGCGACAACAACACAGAAAGTCGTTAGTTACACGCGTTGAGCCTGACTCACTGTGGATTCTGCTGTTCTGCATCCACGGTCGCTTTGTACTGTTTCCCCCCCCCCCGCCTTTCCTTTCCTAACCTCACGCACCCAATACGCCAGAATGGCCCGTCTTATCGTGATTTTCTTTTTGGCTGTCGCCTTCTCAGCAGCGACTTTACTTGCTGGCGCAGCTGACTTTCAGGAGACCATTCAACTCCCACGGAGCCTCTACAAAAGCATAGCAGGAGGCTGGAATGTGGATTTGTATTCACCATGCGGCGGCTACACGAGTGGCACCGTTGATTTCGCCAATGAAACGGCTGTCGTACACTGGGCCGACGCGGAATGGGAGCTACTCATCACTCCACATGAAGACACCAAGGCGATGGACATCAGCGGCGTTCAAAGGTTTGTTCGCAAAGATGCCACCAAGGAGCCATTCTCTTACCGAATCTGTGAGCGGGCCGAGAACACTGTGGAAACGCCTCGTCGCCCGGGGTTAGGAGCTACGATGGGCACCACATATCTGTACGATTTTTCCGGCACATTTGAAACGACAGGAGCCGATCCCTGCAAGGCCTCAGATCGCCCTGTTCACATTCGTGTGATGGGTAACCCCCTTGTCACTTCCCTTTTTGCGAGCGAACAGAAGGGCCAGGTTCAGTATTTGGAAGTCACACTCGACACCAGCTCCCTCCCCGACACGTGCTCCTCCACTCGGCGTGACGCGGAGAAGGCAGCAGCAGCACCCATGCAGGATGGCACAAGCGCGCGCGCTCGCAAGCGGCGCGGCACCGCTCGACACACCGCACGCTCCGTCTCAGCGGCATCTTCAGAAACCACAGATGCAAGTGTACCCAATGGTGTTCTTGTTATGCGTTTTGCCATGAGCACGCCTCCCCCCAAGACCATGCTTCAGCGAGCCTCACCACTGATTGTTTTTGCGTGCATGTTTGTCATTCTTCGTATTGTCTATGGCTTCGCGTCTGCTAAAGCCGCAAAGAGCTAGAGGAGCGTTTGAACGTTTGCCCGCTGAATTTATCTGTGTGCTTATGCAACTACCGGGCTATCCACGTTGTTGCAGAAGAGATCAGTCATTGTGCATTTTTTGGTAAGTAAAAAAAAATTTGAAACGTTTCCAACTATGATCTGAAAACAGGAACTGCCAAGAAAGAAAAGAGCAACCACAAAGTGCCTTTAATGGACATGAAGAAGAGAGGGCCAGCACAAGGGAGACACAAAGGCGGCTACGCAAAGCGGACCATGTATGCACGAATGAACTCAGCATGGCACCTCAATCGGGGGAATAGATGAGCTTGCGTGACTGTCGTCGTCCTATAAGAAGTTTTTTTCCCGACTCCTTCCCCCCCCCCCTTACCCAGGAGCCAAATGTCTTTCGCCGCTTTGCATCCGCATATTTTCTCGCCCTGTCCCATGGTTTGCCACAATTCGAACTGACCCTCTCCCCGCCGCACTACCTCGCCTCCCCCCTCCCTGCTTCACTTCCCGTTGTCATTGATTTCAGTTGTAGAGAGTCGCACGCGCATTTTTGCTCTCCATTGCATTCTCTCGTCCTTTGCCTTTCTCTTTTCTCCACAACTCCATTCTCAGAAACCCAGCTTCACCTCACAATGCCGCGACCACAGCAACGTGAAGTCGACAAGGAAGTGCCCACCTTCATAACTATGCTTATTGAACAAGGGTGGGTTGCCTTCGTGATTCTTGGTATTTTCATGATTGCACTTCGGTTGTACAATGTGAAGCAGCGAAACCACCAGCGTCAGTTGCTCCGTGAAGGACTCATGGCTGAAATGGGATACAAAACGGCAAAAGATCTGAAGAAAGAACAGTAGCTGACGTCGGTCTCATAAGCTTGAAGTAGCTTTCGCAGCATTAATTCTATTTCCACGCTCACATACCCGCGCTGGCCCGGAACTCTACAACTAACAATCATCAAAGCCCGAATGTGCTAGTCTCTTGCTGCATCTTTTTTTTTTTTTGCCGTCGTTTGCTTGTGTGAGCCTCTCTCTGTCTCGCACAACGGCTTCCACTCTATACGCCCACCCCCCTGAGGACGCGGCTAGCGGTATCTGTATTCCCTTCTGTATTGAGCGCGAAAGCGTACTTTCAGATGAGTTGATGACATGCCTATACGAGCACACAACACCTTTACTCTGCCCACTTGATTGTGCGCAGACACTTTCTGTGCTCTCCCACCCCACCTCGCCTCACCTCACCTCCTCCTCTTCATGCTGTTTGTTCACCATGCTGATTCCATTCGTGTTGTGTGGCTACACGCACGCTTCTTGGTTGCCCTACTGATTAAGCTTCCTTTTTTTTTTCTCGCTTTTCCCACTGGTTTGCGTGTCGAGGTCCCCTGCGTGTTGAGCAACCCGCAATCAATAGCGAAGAGACCAGCACGTGCCAGAGAGGCGTGAACACCGCATCGCTGCAGGAACAAAGGAGTCACCAGCATACCGTTGACTTGGCGTGTTTGCACACCCAATGTCTTTCTTGTCTGTTTCCGGCCTCGGCAACAGCGAAGATGACGCTATCTCTCGTTTACTCACAGCGACTCAAAAGCCAAGCGGTGCGGCTTCTTCATCACGCACAAACGCTAGTGCTCGTGGCCTAGAGGATGCGCTGCGTAAAACACAAGCTGAGGTTGTGTTCGATGACAGCAGCACTAAAAAGTCACACACTGCGGAAGTAGTTGCCACCACAGAAGCAGTACAGGTTTCTCAGCCAGAGACACGGAAGAGCCGTGGTGGAGGCAACGGTGCTTCAGCAAAGCCAGCCGTTTCTATTTCAAATCGAACTGAACCAACACCTCCAAATATTTCCGCAAAACCAGCCGAAAAAGCAGCTCCCTTGGCTAGCTCTGATCAAGGCAAGAGCTCATTCCGCGCGGACAACCCAGAGGACGCCGATGCCTTGTCAGAACTCGCTGAGCTCATTCACCCCAAACTCCTTCGGCCGCTTCAAGACACGATGGGCATTGATAAATTGACACGAATTCAAAAGCTCAGCTGGCGCGCCATGGTGGACCGCGACGTGGATGTCATTGTGCGAAGCGAAACAGGCAGTGGCAAGACGTTGGCATATGCCTTGCCTATTATGCACGATTTTCTCAAGCGCTGCGATGCGGCGCCTATTTCACGCGACTACGGCACCGCCGTGATCGTCATGTGCCCGACGCGCGAATTGGTGTTGCAAGTGTCTACGACCTTGACGACGTTGCTGCGTTGCGCTCAGTTTGTTACGGTGGGTGGCGTTCACGGTGGTGACAACCGCCACAAGGAGAAGGCGCGCCTTCGCAAGGGGTTGACTGTTCTCATCACAACCCCTGGTCGCCTCTTGGACCACCTCAAGACTACGAGCGCATTCAAGGTTGATAATATTCAAACCATTGTGATGGACGAGGCTGATCGATTGCTGGATATGGGGTTTGAGAGGCCCGTTCGAGAGATCATGGACCTTCTGCTGAGCAAATGCCGACAGCCAGCGAACCTCAAGCGGGCTCTTGTCTCTGCAACGGTGACGGATGCGGTTGAACGCTTGTCGCACTTTGCTCTTCGGCAGCGCATTGTCCGCATCGGTGAAACCGAAGACACCTACACGATTCCGTCCACTCTGCGCCAGCACTGCATGTCGGTTCCAGTGAAGCACCGTCTTGCTGTTCTTCTCTCCTTTCTTCGGTCACAACTTGACGCAGGGGCGACGAAAATCGTGGTGTTCACATCCACCGCAGATGCATCAGAATTCTTGTATTACCTCACCAGCCGCCTCGAGTCGCCATTCATTCAAAAGCGGCAGTACGGGAAAGTGGAGGCAAGACCCAAGACAAGTGGCCAAAGCAACAAAAAGATGGTTGAACTCGCCAACAGCCACATCTATGGTGAAAGTGACCAAGTCGTTACATTTGACGACGAAGGCAGTGATGCGGAGGAGGACGAGGACGACGAGGGTCAAGGCACCTCGTCCACTCGCAAGGCCACTCGTCAAATTTTACCCGATTCACGCAAGAGCTTTGTTGACGCCAACGTGTTCAAGTTGCACGGAAACATGACGCAAGTGGATCGCTCGTCGGTGTTCCGCGCGTTCAAGGTTGGCTCTGGTAGCTCAAATGACAAGAGCGTGCTGTTCTGTACTGACGTCGCCGCCCGTGGCCTCGATATGCCACATGTTGACTGGATTGTGCATTACGATCCCCCAAGTGACCCAACAAACTACATTCATCGTGTTGGCCGAACGGCGCGTATCGGTAATAGTGGTGATTCGATTCTCTTCCTTGCACCCCATGAAATGGGGTACGCGCAGTACCTTACGAACTTCATCCATTCACACGGCCAAAGTGAGGACAAGGAGGAGCGTGCCATGACCCAGCGCAAGTATGAGTCGTTTCTCTTCTACTTGACCAAATTGGACCCCCGGTCACGGCACATGTGGGTTCAGAGCACAGCCACGCTGGAACGCGCGATTTCTCAGATCGTCATGCAAAAGAAAGACAGCTTTCAAGAGCGTCGCAACGAGGATGACGACACCGCGGACAACAATGGAGCTCCCAACGACGACCTGGGCCGTATTGCCCTCTTTGCCTACCAGTCGTATATCCGTGCGTATGCGGGCATGCCCAGGGCGATCAAAACACTCTTTTTTGACCAGAGTAACTTGCATCTTGGTCATGTCGCCAACAGCTTTGGTATCAACCGAAGCCCAACAGAACTCCAACGGCAACTCCGTAGTACCATTCGTGAGGATCACGTTCTCTCCCGTGATAATCGCAAAGGCACCACCTCAAGAGATGCGATGTTGTCGAAGGGTATGAAAAGGCAACGCGTGGAGATTGAGCACGACTCCCGCTATCACAGTATGTTGGCGCAGAAGCAGCGCAAAACCACACGTGATTGGGCAGAAAAGCGCCGCGAGGAAAGTAATCGCATCAAACCTCTCCAGTTCAGCGAGTTCGATGCCTAGGCATTTGCATCTTTTTTTAATTTTTTTATTTGCGGTACAGTGCTCACGTGCTTTGATTCGTATCTACCGCGTGGGTGCAACGACTGGTTCGTTCCCCCTTCTAACCAACCCTTAAAATTAACCGATTAACAAAACCGACATATGTGGAATATCAAAGTGCCGCCAATGATTTAACAAGGCGCCAACCCCTTTACCGTCCAAAACAACAACAACAACAACGACAACGAGTGCACCTACAGCGCGCTCGTGTATCTGCATTCAGCATCCCCTTACCCTTACCCTAGCCTCACCTTTTTTTTTTTGGTGTGTGTGTGCGCGTCCGCGACACCTGCGCCAATGTGGCGGGATATGAAAGTGAAGAAGCTAGACTGCGGATGAACCAACCACCAGTAGTGCGAACTGTATGCGCTGTATCAACTGCGGACATATGGTCGCTTTAATGCTTACTTTGCGCTGCGAAGTAGGCTCAAGGACTCCGCCCAATTCTTTGTGCGAGTAGGTACTCTCCCATCCCCTCTCTGTTTCAACTACACATCCTCTCTCCCCGCCCCTCCTTCATTTCTGCCCCCCCCCTGCTCTCCCCAGATCAACACTGCTTGAACTACTGGGTGCTATCGACACTGTTGCTACTTCTCGCGTCTTTTTACAATTCATTTATTGCATTCTCCAAGCAGTAAAACTGCCAGCATAGTTACGCATATTACACGGTTAGGCTGTTCTCTAGCTTGCGTACAGTCTTTTCCCCCCATTACCAAAATTCTATGCTTTCTTTGTCAATTCGATGAGCACACAGACTGTTCTACGCTACTCACAGCACCCGAGTCAGGCCTGTACAATTGCGGCGCCGTGGATACGTCTGCTGGTGGAGACCAGCAATCGTCCAACAGACAGACACCTATCGGGTCAGTGCGTCAGGCTCACAAAACGTCTCAATACTATGGGTGTTGTTGCGGAAATTTCCATAGAGGTGGCATCGCGTGACGGGACAGCTGTTCAGAGGTGCTTGGAGGCATCACGCTGGTGGTTGTTCAGAAGACCGTTTAGTGTAGAGACATTCTTTGTTTCTTTCCACTTTCCAGCGGGCAACGAGCTTCTCCTTCGTTCCGTCCATTCGTTCTTTGGCAACGCAGTTCACCTGCAATTAGCTCAAGATGCTGCGAGAGTCGTCGACTTATCGCATCTGGCGGCTAGTTTTGAGTTGTTGCAAGAACTGCACGTGTCTTCTTTGAATAGGTTGTCTAGTACCATTCACATCGAGAACGTCAGTATGCTCCGACATTGCACCCAACTCCGTTGTCTTCGTTTGTCGCATGTGAATTGCAAAGCAGTCGACCTCGGTGCCTGCACACAGTTGGAGATCCTCGATGCATCGTTTTGCTGTGCTCTTGACACACTTTCATTTGGCAGCTTGCCTGTAGCTTTGCATCAGCAACTTCGACAGCTGAATATTGCTCACACGCAAATATCAAGTCTCAGTTCGTTGCGGCATTGTCCTTTGGTCGAAGTCCTCCATCTCGAGTACTGTGGTGCGCTACAAGACTTTACTGTCTTGCCAGAACTCTTGCGTCTACGTGAACTATTCCTTCGCGGCACCACATTTGGTGATTTGAGGCTTGTGGCCCCATTGCGTCACCTCGAAGTGCTTGAGCTGGATGAGTGCGACCATTTGACTGATTTCACACCACTTTCACGCTTGGGGTCGTTGCGACATCTGTCTCTGTGTGAAACAAGAATCGCGTCCGCCAGGCCCCTCTTGACATGCCTCGGCCTTGAGAGCCTCGATCTGACGGCTTGCGAAGAACTTGTGATCGACACCCCTTTGCACTGTCTGCCTTGCTTGACGGAGTTGTATTTAGATGAGACAGATATTGAGACGGCCGACTTCTTGTCTCAGTGTACCCAGTTGGAGGTGGTTCAGATGAACGGTTGCCCACAGCTGCGTGACATAAGCGGCATTGCGCATGCCACATCGCTGACGTCTTTGAGCATTGCAGAGAGCGCGGTCGCAACACTTGACGCTCTGCTGAGCACACCACATCTTGAGTCCATTGATCTACACGACTGCGCCTTGCTGTGCGACTTTTCCGCCATGCACAGCATGACTCAGCTTAAACGTATTGATGCACGCGCATTGGGTGTCAAGAGCATTGCCTTTCTCAGTGACTGTTTCAGCCTCACAGACGTTAATGTGAAACAATGCACAGCCCTGTCAGACATTACTGCACTTGAGAATGCGGTTCACCTGGAAACGCTTAATCTGGCCGACACGGCCGTGTCCACATTGGACAGCTTGTTGAAGTGTCGGAAACTGAGGTTTCTAAACATTGAAAACTGCAAGGCCATTGTGCATCTACGTGGGCTCGCTGAGGCTGCATCTCTCGAAACCCTCTTTGCGTCTTTCACAGGTATTTGCAACTTGAACGACCTTGTCCGCTGCACTCGTTTGGCGTATATCGACGTGTCACATTGCGAACGGCTTACCAGTATTGATGGGCTTCGAGGATGCCAGTCTACACTCTCAAAAGTTTTCATTGCCAACACACGCGTTGCCTCTATCGCTTGCCTGCAGGCGTGCTCCAAGCTGACGGTTCTAGATGTAACTGATTGCGCATACTTGCGCGGCAAGACAAGCAGTAGTCACGATTCCCTTCAAAGCAACCACTCCCCGTGACAGCAGCCCAGCTCACTGCGCGTTCCACGGAGCTATTGCAAGCCCCGTCGTGCGTTAAGACGACTATTGTGATCTCTCTTTTGTTCTTGTTTTCTACTCTAATGTCATGAATAGTGTTTTCCTCCTCGATGCGCTTGCCCCCCCCCCCCCCCCACACACACACACATTTGTAAACTGTGTATCTGCGCCTCTCCTCGAGCGTCCTCGTGCAGTGTGACGCGATCCTGTAATGTTGAAAAAAAAAAATCACCTTTTTAGCTGCTCTTTTACGTATCCACTCTCTTTCCTCTGAAATGTGCGTTTGACAACCACTTACTGCCTCCTTCTTCCTTGCTTTTTCGAACTTGACTTGCTATCCCTCGACATCGGACCCACTTCTCATTAACCGCTCGACAGAACACTACGTCGGACATAGCAGCAGCACACACAAATGCACACACGTTCGTGAGGCTTTCTGTCCGCCACAACCATGTCTATCCACCACATTCTGGCGTACATGGAAAAGCCGAGTCAGGCATTCACCGTCACCACACCACCGCATCCCCTTGTCGTGGAGTCCGAGTACTTCCACCTGCAGGGCCATGCGGTGGGAAAACGTATGAGGCACCGCAAGCTCACAGATATGGGTGGCGTGATGACTGGGATTGAGTTGATGATGAGCCACGAAGATCCAGTGAAGGTGGAAAAGTGTTTGGATGCGCCTCAGTGGTGGCTGCACCGACCACCGTTTGGTGTGGAAAGGCTACAATTGGCTGTGATTGCCCATGACTACAATAAGCTTGCGGATTGCGAGGAGAAAGTAGTGCTCGACGATGAGCACTTCCAATTCATGTCGTGCGTGTGTCTGTCCAAGCTATTCACCACGCTCCCCCAAATCGCGGAGCTGGGCATTTCCTTTACCCCTATGACGGACCTCACCCCTGTTGCTGAATGGGCGCAGCTTGAGGTGCTTGTAGCCGGGAACACGAGTATTCTTTCTGTGGATCCCCTACGACAGCTGAGAAAGGTCTTCCTGTTTGGGTGTGAATCACTAGCAATCGTCGCTGCGCTTGAAGGTGTGGAGGCCTCGGAGGAGCTGAATGTGTCAGGTACTGGCTTTGCAAGTGCCGACGTTCTTGTCAGGTGCTAAAAGCTGAAGAAACTCAAAGTTTCAGGCTGCAAATCTCTAACAGCCTTTCTGGCCTTGCCAGTGCACCTGCTTGGGAAGTC